>OZ019973.1:8597475-8599975 GCA_963970395.1 Ephialtes manifestator
TGCGTGCGTGCGTGCGTGCGTGCGTGCGTGCGTGCGTGCGTGCGTGCGTGCGTGCGTGCGTGCGTGCGTGCGTGCGTGCGTGCGTGCGTGCGTGCGTGCGTGCGTGCGTGCGTGCGTGCGTGCGTGCGTGCGTGCGTGCGTGCGTGCGTGCGTGCGTGCGTGCGTGCGTGCGTGCGTGCGTGCGTGCGTGCGTGCGTGCGTGCGTGCGTGCGTGCGTGCGTGCGTGCGTGCGTGCGTGCGTGCGTGCGTGCGTGCGTGCGTGCGTGCGTGCGTGCGTGCGTGCGTGCGTGCGTGCGTGCGTGCGTGCGTGCGTGCGTGCGTGCGTGCGTGCGTGCGTGCGTGCGTGCGTGCGTGCGTGCGTGCGTGCGTGCGTGCGTGCGTGCGTGCGTGCGTGCGTGCGTGCGTGCGTGCGTGCGTGCGTGCGTGCGTGCGTGCGTGCGTGCGTGCGTGCGTGCGTGCGTGCGTGCGTGCGTGCGTGCGTGCGTGCGTGCGTGCGTGCGTGCGTGCGTGCGTGCGTGCGTGCGTGCGTGCGTGCGTGCGTGCGTGCGTGCGTGCGTGCGTGCGTGCGTGCGTGCGTGCGTGCGTGCGTGCGTGCGTGCGTGCGTGCGTGCGTGCGTGCGTGCGTGCGTGCGTGCGTGCGTGCGTGCGTGCGTGCGTGCGTGCGTGCGTGCGTGCGTGCGTGCGTGCGTGCGTGCGTGCGTGCGTGCGTGCGTGCGTGCGTGCGTGCGTGCGTGCGTGCGTGCGTGCGTGCGTGCGTGCGTGCGTGCGTGCGTGCGTGCGTGCGTGCGTGCGTGCGTGCGTGCGTGCGTGCGTGCGTGCGTGCGTGCGTGCGTGCGTGCGTGCGTGCGTGCGTGCGTGCGTGCGTGCGTGCGTGCGTGCGTGCGTGCGTGCGTGCGTGCGTGCGTGCGTGCGTGCGTGCGTGCGTGCGTGCGTGCGTGCGTGCGTGCGTGCGTGCGTGCGTGCGTGCGTGCGTGCGTGCGTGCGTGCGTGCGTGCGTGCGTGCGTGCGTGCGTGCGTGCGTGCGTGTGTGTGTGTGTGTGTGTGTGTGTGTGTGTGTGTGTGTGTGTGTGTGTGTGTGTGTGTGTGTGTGTGTTACACGATCGAGAAATGTAAACCTTTATAACTCGGGAATGCCTTGATATCAAGCTGAAATTTGGACCATAGATAGAGGGATCAAGCCTGATTGTTCATACAGATTTTTTTTTTAAATCCACCTCACCGTTAAGTTATTACGCGTTTTTTAATTTTTTGAAAAATGTCTGTTTACGCGATAACTCTTACAATTTTCGAGATATTGATCTTAAAATTGGTATGAATGTGAGCTTTCATACGCCGGTGATCGCTATTGAATTTGGTTAAGATCGGTTGAACCGTTAAAATTTTATAATGTTTTGAATTTTTCAAAAAATTGACATTATCGCTCTATTGTAACATTTGCAAAACTTAAGATAGCGAGCTCAAATTTTGTATATAAATGAAACAATATTCAGCCATTATATATGTATAATTTAGTGACGAACGGTATGAAATTTTTGATTTTATGGAATGTTGAATTATTTTCAAAAATATACATTATCACAGTCACTTTCGGAAACGCTCTAATAATCACGAAATAACGTAATAACGAAATAGAAAAAGCGTATCCACAACATGTATATTTATCTAATTAAAACAAGGATGCAAAGTAGAACCTTGCACATTGCTTCCTCATCATTTTTCGCGTTTTACAAAGCTTCCTCTATGAGGAAGCCAAAAATTGAATAACATACTTCCTCATAAAGGCAGCTTTGTAAAACGCGAAAAATAATGAGGAAGCAATGTGCAAGGTTCTACTTTGCATCCTTTTCTTCCTCATAGAGAAAGCTTTTTAATGTGTGTAAACATTTCAACTCATGTAATTTCAGAGATATCCGGCTCCAATTTTCAGCGTGAATTCTCGATGAGTGATTATCAATAATGAATTCAGTCTAAGAAGTGGTCGCAATATAGAAAGTTTTCAATTTTGCGGTATAAAAATGAAAACGTTGATGTTTTGGATTTTTTTTTTAATTTTCAATATATTTAGCTTTATTTTTTCACATATGGACTCCTATGGGACAATGTTTGACAAAAAATCCGATAATTCTCTGACAAATCTGAGATTACCGATAAATGACTAATATATGAAGTAGTTTTGTTCGATAAATGTCCCTAGTGGGTTCTGTCACCGCTAAAAACCAAAAAAACCACCTCAGTATTTTCTGCACTTTTCCGCACAGCAATTCACCGCAAAACCACTGAGCATTTTTTTAAATCTAGTATTGGTGGTTTTGCCGTTTCGATCACCGCAAAACCATCGATCTCAATTTCAACAAATTTCGAAATTTCGTAATATTTTGTAATTTGTATAAATAATGGTAGAAATCACGGACCGACTCACGGCCTAAATCACGGCAAATTTCACGTTGCCGTGAACCAAGCAGTTCGGAACACGGTCGAATCACGGTGAAAATCGCGCGTG
>OZ019973.1:8604975-8664975 GCA_963970395.1 Ephialtes manifestator
AATACAGTATAAAAAATTCACAGACCATTATATAAAAATTATTCTTTTTATTATTCGGGATATGATATGATATAGTTTTTAAAAATGGACAATCGATAGATGCAGGTTAACTTAATATCATATAAAACAGATATCGTTGCAGGAGATACCTGCAATTTTGCAACATATTAGGCGCGCATAGCTTTAATTTATCTGAAACTATGAGAACAGTGAACTGCGGAGTGTTAGGGTGGATATTATTCTCTTTTTTTCCACAATGGTATGTTCGTAGAGTATTCTAATTACAGTTCCTGCTACGTATCGAGAATTGTAACAAAATCTTGTAATGATTTGCTACATATTTCCATGCGTGCATGCGAAATCCTTGTTTGCTCACTGTTTACTGATATGCAAAATGGCTGATTACCGCACCAGTGTGCAAAGTGCTTTCCCGGTGTTCAAAGTGCTTTCCTGGTGTGCAAAACATTTTGTACACCGTGCAAAGCATTTTGTGTACTGTTTGCGGTTGCTATGTTAGCACCGAGGCTAATCGCATTTTGCATGTCTGTAAACGGTGGACAACTTGGGTTTTGCGTTGCACTCGTAAAAAAAAATATGATTCGATACACGAGGCCAAATCCGCTTCTTGCGCACTGCTTTTGTGAAGACTCGCAGTGCATAAAACGCTCGTTTGACCTTTTGTATAGAAAAATACTATTATACTTTCTGAAGTTTCAAGGTTTTTTCTGTTTCGGGAAGGGTTGGGAAGGGTATACATGAAATAAAATATAACAACATTTTTTTAACAGAAATATTTTCTCAGAAAAATAAAACAGTTTTTTTATTATTAGCATGACGCTACTCAGAAGGGAGCCAAATCCTCTTTGGGGCCACGGTCATAGCAGTCCTGCACAAAGGACAGTAGCATCCTGCTTCTCTCCATAATCGTTCCGCGCATGTCCCGCAGCAGCACCGATGGCCACACGGTAGGAAGCTATGCGTCGCCGTGTTCAGATAGCATACTCTGCACGTGGCTGTAAAATAAAATTTGAACAAGGAGTACACATGATTTTACAAAATGCCATTCTGTCCGAAGTATGTGTCAATGATATCGACATTCCGAGAAATACAAAAGATTGAAGTATCTTGACTACATTTAACAACTTATTTCATAATATAGATCGGTGCACTACCCAAACGTTTGATTCACGAGCCGAACGAAAAGATAAAAATGTTCACTTTTGTTTATCTGTCATTACTATTACAAGAGAACAGATTATTCTACTGATAAATGTTCATATCCGGTAACCAATATTTAATTGCAGATTTTTAATTTGTTTTTATGAATAGTATAACCATAGAAAGTGATTAAAAAGTTTTTGCAAATATGCATCTCTCAGTAGCTAATCTCTAAGTAGCGGGCTAAGGAAGCCAATGAGTGGTGGGCCCTTCCATTCAGTTGCCGGCCCAGCCCGCTATTTCTATAAACATTAGTAATATTGTTTCCTGAAATTGTATGCAAAATTTAGTCCCGATTGAAAAATGCATAATATTTCTACAGTGATACACTTTAAACCATGAAGTTATATAAACACTCTAAGCTAAATACGTGACTTTAATCCTAATGCAAGCATAAATCCATAGGAGTGTGAACGTCATATTAACCTCCAGCGCTTGAAATAAGTGCGGGCATCACCGCGGGTCACATGGACTCCGAAGAGCAGCGGCCTGACGGATCGGGTACCTAGTGGCACGGGCTACTGTAGACGTTCGACCGCCATGGAGTATTTGGTTAAAGTAAATGCTATGTGATTTCAGTACCTTGAATTGACTTTGTTACTCTGATGCTAATACAAGCATTATTAATCCAAAGAAGTGCGAACGTCATATTAACCTCCAGCGCTTGAAACAAGTGCTGGCATCACCGCGGGTCACATGGACTCCGAAGAGCAGCGGCCTGACGGATCGGGTACCTAGTGGCACGGTATATTGTAGACGCTCCACCGCTATGGAGTATTTGGCTAAAGAAAATGCTACGTGATTTCTGTACCTCAAATCAACCTTGTTACTCTGATCCTAATACAAGTATGAATCCAAAGAAGTGCGAACGTCATATTAACCTCCAGCGCTTGAAACAAGTGCGGGCATCACCGCGGGTCACATTGACTCCGAAGAGCAGCGGCCCGACGGATCGGGTACCTGACGGCACGGTATACTGTGTACGCTCGACCTCTATGGATCAAGCTATAATTTGGATCAAGAAAGTACAACATTGACGGCTTATCCAATATAGATCGCGTACCATTTATTGCTAATTCCTTAATCGTAAAAGCTTTTCTCTGAATGGTAACCTATCATTTAGCTCCCAAAATATATATTGATCCCAGCATTATGAGTCAATGCAGATTCAAAGTATAATATAAGTTGTATTTATATTGTTTGTTATTAAGGAACTGTAAAGGTATAAGAACTCCTCCCTCTTCGTCTTTTCTCTACTTCGTTTGCGATAAAATTAAAACGCCTCCAGAACTCTTTCAATTTCAGGTTACAAAATTCTCAACCATTCTAATTTTCATTATTTAATTGAATATTTGAGATTACGATTTACCTGTTCATGCGGACTGGATGCTTGTTTATCAATTATATTTAGCCAAATTAATTAATTCTATTTGATCGAAAGCCATTGAAGATGACAACAGAAATTTTCTCAGAATGTTGAAATCGCTACGCATATCGGTCATTCCATATAAACTCAACAAACAAAGTAAAACGTTCAAATTTTCGATTTCAACTACGTTAAAAAAGAATGTTATATAACATTACGAATGACGACGTCCATGATGTTGCGAGGTCAGGATTTCTTTACCAAATCGAATAAGAGAGTATGATTTAGAGAGTTGTTCGATTAATATGGAATGGCAGATGATATAAAAATGTGTAGTAGTAACGCCATCATTGCGGTATAAAATGTAATTATAATATATTCCAAGTGTTAAGATATCTAAAACAAAATTAATTCAATATCAGATAGGTGACACGAACTCTATTTAATATTGAAAAGTATCATATCAAAGCTATAATTGAATAATCTCACACAACACTGAAATATAAGTTAAAATATAAAACGCGAACTTTGGACGCGACTATCTTAAATACGAATTTCACATGTACTTTTCGACGCGAGTTTTTGAGCAAAAGTGTCGAATATGGACTTTTCACGTACTTTTCGCATAATTCCTCCGTGACGCAAACTTTGAGCGCAAAAATTTCGAATATGGTCTCCTCACGTACTTTTCGTGTACATCCTAGATGCCGCGAACCTTTAATGCAACTATCTTAAATACGAATTGGACATGTACTCTTCACGTACATCTCCTGTACTTTTCGACACGAACTTTACACGCAAAAATTAAAAATATAGACTTTTTAAGTACTTTTCCTGTACTTCCGCGGTGCCGCGAACATTCAACGTAACTGTAAAAAATCTCAAATATGAACTTTTCACGTACGTTCCGTGTACTTGCCGATTACGCAAACCTTGAACGCAAAAAATTTCGAATATCGACGTTTCGTGTACATCCTCGATAACGCGAATAATAAACGCCACTATCTAAAATACGAATTGGCACATAGTTTTGGACGCGAAATCTACACGCAAAAATATCGGGGATAAACTTTTCACGGACTTTTCGTGTACTTTTTCGGTGACGCAAACCGCGAACGCAAAAATTTAGAGTATGAACTTTTCATGTGCTTTTCGTGTACAACAACTTTACACGCAAAAATTATTTAGAGTATGTAATTATTTAGTCCTTCTCGCTGGCGCGAACCTCGAATGAAACTATCTAAAATACGAATTTCCCATGTTCTTTTCATGTATATGGCCTTTACTTCCAGATGCGAACTTTACGTCCAAAAATTGAAAGTATGGTCTTTTCACATACTTTTCGCGTATTTCCTCCGTGACGCAAACCTTGAGCGCAAAAATTTCGAATATGGTCTCCTCACGTACTTTTCGTGTACATCCTAGATGCCGCGAACCTTTCATGCAACTATCTTAAATACGAATTGGACATGTACTCTTCACGTACATCTCCTGTACTTTTCGACACGAACTTTACACGCAAAAATTAAAAATATACTTTTCAAGTACTTTTCCTGTAATTCCTCGATGACGCGAACATTTAACGTAACTATCAAAAATGTCGAAGATGGACTTTTCACGTAGTTTTCGTGTACATCGTCGGTGACGCGAACCTTGAATGCAGCTATTTTAAATACCGATTTCACATGTACTATTCACGTGAATCTCCTGTAGTTTTCGACAATAATTTTACACGGCAAAATTTAGATTATGCACTCTACGTGTACCTTCTCGCTGTCGCGCATCTTGAACGACATTATATTGAATACGAATTCCGCATATTCTTTTCACGTATATGTCCTGTACCTTTCAGCTCGAACTTTATAAGCAAAAATCTCAAATATCGACTTTTGAAGTACTTTTAGTGTACTTCCGCGGTGACGCGAACATTGAACGTAACTGTAAAAAATTTCAAATATGATCTTTTCACGTACGTTCCGTGTACTTGTCGGTTACGCAAACCTTGAACGCAAAAATTTCGGATATCGACGTTTCGTGTACATCCTCGATGACGCGAATAATGAACACCACTATCTAAAATTCGAATTGGCATATAGTTTTGGACACAAAATTTACACGCAAAAATATCGGGGATAAACTTTTTACGGACTTTTCGTGTACTTTCTCGGTGACGCAAACCGCAAACGCAAAAATTTGGAGTATGGACTTTTCATGTGCTTTTCGTATACAACAACTTTACACGCAAGAATTATTTAGAGTATGTAATTTTTTAGTCCTTCTCGCTGGCGCGAATCTCGAATGAAACTATCTAAAATACGAATTTCCCATGTTCTTTTCACGTATATGTCCTTTACTTCTAGATGCGAACTTTACGTCCAAAAATTGAAAGTATGGTATTTTCACGTTTTTTTCGCATAATTCCTCCGTGACGCAAACCTTCAACGCGAAAATTTCGAATATGGAATATTTACGCACTTTTCGTGTATATCCTGGATGACGCGAACCTTTAATGCAACTATCTTAAATACATTTGTTGCACATGTACTCTTCACGTACATCTCCTGTACTTTTCGACACGAACTTTACACACAAAAATTGAAAATATAGATTTTTCAAGTACTTTTCCTGTACTTCCTCGATGACGCGAACATTTAACGTAATTATTAAAAATGTCGAAGATGGACTGTTGGAGCTGTTAGTAAACGAAAAGAACGCTTGAAGGCGCTGCGATACTATTCCCGGGGCCTCTCCCCTCTCGCGATAGCTAGCTTCGCCGCTAACTCAGTGTCCACTCGACGCTTGCCGAGAACGGACGTGTTGACAAAATAAAGAACACACAGAAAACAAAAAAAAACTACGAGTGATATTCATTTCACATCACACCCAAACCAAAAAATAAGAACAATAAAAAGTGATAATACGTGCCAAGCACACGGCCACTCAAGGGCTGCTCAAAACATTGGTCCTTCGAGCCGGATATACGAACTGATCGTATATCCGAAAGAAAAAGCAGATATCAAGGTGACAAGTGCGTGTGATATCGAAATCAATTGTCGGTCACATCCAGCACATGCATCGAGGAATTTCGAAAGGCAAAACCATACTTCGGCGAGTCGGCGTCCGCTGGCGTCCATCTTGTACTGAACAGCAAGAGGCCGTCGGATACAGCAAACGTGCGTATACGTTTCATGGCTTCTCAAGCGTCCCTAGCCAAATCGTTTAGCGAGACAGCGTCCATCGGCGGCCATATTGCAACAAACATCGAGACGGCAACGGAAAACCGCCAAGACGAGGTAGGGATACAAATTAACATCAGGTGAGTCTCCATCGTCCATCCTTTTATATCCCATATAATACAGTCCACTCAATCGAATTCAGTATCGTATATCGATCTCGAAATACGGTAATATGCCGGAGGAAATCCCACTGTCGCCCGCCGATGCGGCGGCTCTCAAAGCTTTTAAGTCACAACGAACTCAGGCAAAAAGTGCATGCACGCGTAGTAGGACTTTAGTTCGATACTCGTTACCGCGCGGCCCTCTAAGTTATCGATAAAAGTCCTACTACGCATGCATGCACTTTTTGCCTGAGTTCGTTGTGACTTAAAAGCTTTGAGAGCCGCCGCATCGGCGGGCGACAGTGGGATTTCCTCCGGCATATTACCGTATTTCAAGATCGATATACGATACTGAATTCGATTGAGTGGACTGTATTATATGGGATATAAAAGGATGGACGATGGAGACTCACCTGATGTTAATTTGTATCCCCACCTCGTCTTGGCAGTTTTCCGTTGCCGTCTCGATGTTTGTTGCAATATGGCCGCCGATGGACGCTGTCTCGCTAAACGATTTGGCTAGAGACGCTTGAGACGCCACGAAACGTATACGCACGTTTGCTGTATCCGACGGCCTCTCGCTGTTCAGTACAAGATGGACGCCAGCGGACGCCGACTCGCCGAAGTATGGTTTTGCCTTTCGAAATTCCTCGATGCATGTGCTGGATGTGACCGACAATTGATTTCGATATCACACGCACTTGTCACCTTGATATCTGCTTTTTCTTTCGGATATACGATCAGTTCGTATATCCGGCTCGAAGGACCAATGTTTTAAGCAGCCCTTGAGTGGCCGTGTGCTTGGCACGTATTATCACTTTTTATTGTTCTTATTTTTTGGTTTGGGTGTGATGTGAAATGAATATCACTCGTAGTTTTTTTTTTTTGTTTTTTTAAGATCTGGATTATTTAATTAACTTATTGAATATGAAAGTCGCGATAAACCAAAAGACGGAGATGATAAGATATGGAGAAAGAAGATTAGAAATGTTTACAAGTTTTTCGTTTTCGTACTATGCTTTGATAGCTTACGTTTGAACGGTTTTTGCGAATCTAGTTATGTGGAATATTGTGGAAACTGGGCCCAGCCTTCGCAATTGCGATTGAATTCACGAGTGACTGGAACTCGTCCATGTGATAACGCCCTTCCAGGATGAGGTGCGACGCATCTCGGAGTGTCAACACCTGCAAGGACCTTGCGTGGTTGTCGAGGATATCTCCGTCTCGTCGAAGATTTACTCCTCTCCTAACTAAGTTAGCCAAGAGGTCTTTGGCGAACGAACTACGGAGCATCCCGAAGACGGTGACGATCGGGTGCTTATTGAACGCCACGAACTCCATCGCGATAAGGTTGTTGCGTTGGTGGAAAGCGCTCGTTTCGAGAATCCGCGGATACTCGACGAGAAAAGTCAACGACCACAGCGAGTGCCCCGGACCGCGGTGAGACGCGACAAGTCTGAAGCTGAACGCGTCGAGCGATCGGCTAAGCGCACCGTTCGCGTTCGTAACAGGCTCTTCTGAAATACAACACAATAGAAGTATTCGGAATCGCAACGTCCGGACGAGTTTAGTAGCTTTCGCCGATCGAAGCTGTTGTCTTTTGTCGTCGAACGAAACAAAAGCAAAATGGCGATCCACCTGGTCGATAGCGAGCACATAGGGCGATTCTGTATAAACAGAGTGATGGCGGCTGTTGCCAACCAGGATAATGTCGACTTTCTGATTAAAGCGATAAGAAATATCAACGAAGACACGCTCGGCCTCCGAGAAGAATTGATTGCCATGAATGAACCGACAAGGGAAAAACTCCTCGCCGCAGTAGTCGATGATCGAAACAATGAGGAGAGTCAACTTCGCTTCCGCGAAATGGCCCTAGTAGGGTGTATGGGGTTCGGATATCATGCCGCAGTTCAAGATATCACTGCAGAACAGATAAGAGCCATTGCACGCCCGACAGTGATAATCGTGTCGGGTCACAGCTGGGAATTTATAAAACGAGTCGCCCAACTAGCGATTTTCCCGAACAATATAAATACTGCAAGTATTCAAATCCACGGCTGGGACCCTGAGGATCACACCTACGAGTTCGGCAGGATAGCGTGGAGGCAGGTCCCCGAACATCGTGCGCGTAAAGGGGCGTACACGAACGACGACATTTACGCCTTTTCATGGAACCGCGAGGATTTTCAAAACGTCACTTTCCACCAACGCAACAACCTTATCGCGATGGAGTTCGTGGCGTTCAATAAGCACCCGATCGTCACCGTCTTCGGGATGCTCCGTAGTTCGTTCGCCAAAGACCTCTTGGCTAACTTAGTTAGGAGAGGAGTGAATCTTCGACGAGACGGAGATATCCTCGACAACCACGCAAGGTCCTTGCAGGTGTTGACACTCCGAGATGCGTCGCACCTCATCCTGGAAGGGCGTTATCACATGGACGAGTTCCAGTCACTCGTGAATTCAATCGCAATTGCGAAGGCTGGGCCCAGTTTCCACAATATTCCACATAACTAGATTCGCAAAAACCGTTCAAACGTAAGCTATCAAAGCATAGTACGAATACGAAAAACTTGTAAACATTTCTAATCTTCTTTCTCCATATCTTATCATCTCTGTCTTTTGGTTTATCGCGACTTTCATATTCAATAAGTTAATTAAATAATCCAGATCTTAAAAAAACAAAAAAAAACTACGAGTGATATTCATTTCACATCACACTCAAACCAAAAAATAAGAACAATAAAAAGTGATAATACGTGCCAAGCACACGGCCACTCAAGGGCTGCTCAAAACATTGGTCCTTCGAGCCGGATATACGTACTGATCGTATATCCGAAAGAAAAAGCAGATATCAAGGTGACAAGTGCGTGTGATATCGAAATCAATTGTCGGTCACATCCAGCACATGCATCGAGGAATTTCGAAAGGCAAAACCATACTTCGGCGAGTCGGCGTCCGCTGGCGTCCATCTTGTACTGAACAGCGAGAGGCCGTCGGATACAGCAAACGTGCGTATACGTTTCGTGGCGTCTCAAGCGTCTCTAGCCAAATCGTTTAGCGAGACAGCGTCCATCGGCGGCCATATTGCAACAAACATCGAGACGGCAACGGAAAACCGCCAAGACGAGGTGGGGATACAAATTAACATCAGGTGAGTCTCCATCGTCCATCCTTTTATATCCCATATAATACAGTCCACTCAATCGAATTCAGTATCGTATATCGATCTCGAAATACGGTAATATGCCGGAGGAAATCCCACTGTCGCCCGCCGATGCGGCGGCTCTCAAAGCTTTTAAGTCACAACGAACTCAGGCAAAAAGTGCATGCAGGCGTAGTAGGACTTTTATCGATAACTTAGAGGGCCGCGCGGTAACGAGTATCGAACTAAAGCAAAGACAAGCTAAATTTCGTGAATGCTGGAAACAGTTCGAAGACGCTCAAGCAAATATCGAAACACTAGAAACCTCCGAGGAGAAAACAATAGCTAACGAACAAGAACGAGTTGCATTCGAAGAAAAATATTTTGCTATCGACACAAAATTCGAAGAATTGATAATCGCGCGTACGCCGCGGGCCGTCGATCATGCTGGAATACCGGTCGGGCCAAATCCTTTTAACGACGCCGCGCAGGGCGTTCTACCAGGAAACGGTGTAATCAACAATGGACAACAACCCATCGTAAACATTCGTCTCCCTCGAATCGAGCTGCCGACCTTTTTTGGTTTATATGAAGAATGGCGTCCGTTCCATGACATATTTCAGTCTATGATCCACAATAACGATAATTTGCCGTCTATCCAAAAATTACATTATCTCAAGGCGTCACTAAAAGGTGAGGCCCTCGACATAATTAGCTCACTTGAAATCTCAGCCAATAATTATAACGAGGCTTGGGACTTGCTCACAGAAAGGTACGACAATCAGAGAGTAATCGTACAGAAACACATAAAGGCCATCTTTGAACAACCTAGCTTACACAAGGAAAACCACTCTGAGCTTCGTCAGCTTTTAGACACAGTTTTAAAGCATCTTCGCGCGCTTAAAGTTCTGGAACGTCCCACCGACAAATGGGATGATTTAATGATACACGTTATCACGAGCCGGTTGCCTCCAGTCACAAATAAAGAGTGGGAAACAAGTCTTAAAGACTCTACTATACCAACGTTCAAGCAATTAACGGATTTTCTGTCACATCGATGTCGTGCACTAGAGGCGGTCGACAGAAAACCGCAAACTTCAGCAAATAGCCACGAAAAAGCGATTTACAAAAAACCTACGGTTGCCAATGTAGCAGTCGACAAACCAGCATGTAGCCTTTGCAAGGGAGACCACCCCATATTTCGCTGCACAAAATTCCTAGAGCTGTCAATCGAACGGCGATTTCAAGAGATTAAAGCGCTAAAACTATGCATAAACTGCCTCAAGACAACTGAACATCGAGCAAAACAATGCAACGCTGGCTCATGCAAAGTATGCAACAAAAAACATAATACGCTGCTGCGTATGGAATACTCCCAACAAACAAAGGGTTCAGAATCTCAACTCGGGAATCAATCAGTCAATCCATCACAGGCATCACCAGCAAGCACAAATCACTCCGTTATGGCATCAGGGCAACAAGTACTGCTATCTACCGCAATCGTGCAAGTCCGAGACGCCAGAGGCAATTTATGTCCGTGTCGGGCCCTTCTCGACTGTGGCTCACAATCCAACTTCGTAACCTCCGAATTGGCCAACAGGCTAGGACTTCCACAGCGTCCCACTTGTGTTCCTATCACCGGCGTCGGAGATGCCAGAACTGAAACGCATCGTATTGTGAAGATAAGCATGCAATCTCGATTCAATGGATTCAAAGCAGAACTGGATTGTCTTATATTGCGTAAAATCACACAGGATATTCCTGTAATGTCCATCGAGCAATCAGCCATTCGCATCCCACCAGGAATCAAGCTTGCAGATCCAGACTTCCTCCAAACATCGCAGATCGACATGCTTATCGGCGTAGCAGCATTCTGGAACCTCATGTGCATAGGACAGATTAAGGCTACAGAAACTCAGCCCTGTTGGCAAAAAACACACCTCGGATGGATAGCTGCAGGGGGAATTGTAACCAACGGACACCGCATAAAACCAGCTGTTTGGAATATCAGCATAAACACTGAGCTAAGAGATGCAGTAACAAAATTTTGGGAAATCGAGCATGGCGCGCGGTGTAGCACTGTTTCTGTTGAAGACCGCAAATGTGAAGAATACTACAACGCAACGGTCCGCAGAAACGAACACGGGCGATTTGTCGTCAAGCTCCCAGTAAAGGAAGAAATCTTACGTTTAGGCCAATCTAGGGAAACGGCCATACGACGTTTCGTGCACATAGAAAAACGACTTATCCGCGAACCGATACTCAAAAAAGACTACAAGGAATTCATAAATGAGTATCAAGCTCTTGGACATTTGAGGCAGCTACAAGACTCGGAGATTGCTGCATGGCCTCATTACTACATGCCGCATCATTGCGTAATAAAGAATGACCGTTACACAACAAAGCTGAGAGTTGTTTTTGATGCTTCGTGCAAAACTACCTCTCATCTCTCTCTTAACGATGCATTAATGGTTGGACCTGCTCTGCAGCAAGACTTGCTTTCAATCATCGCAAGATTCCGCACGCATAAGTACGTTTTAGTTGCAGACATCACTAAAATGTACCGTCAGGTACTGGTAGACGAATCTCAGACATCTTTGCAACGCATTGTTTGGCGAGATAGTTCCGAGGAGCAAATCAAGGATTTTGAACTGATGACCGTCACTTACGGCACAGCCTCAGCTGCATTCCTCGCAATTAAATCTCTCAGGACATTAGCGGAAATAGAAGCAATGTACTTTCCTGTCGGATCAAACGTCGTACTGCGTGATTTTTATGTTGACGACATGCTGACCGGAGCCCATTTTAAGGGAGATGTATTAAAAATTCGTGACGAGGTTGTCAAACTCTTAGCCAAAGGTGGATTTGAATTGCGGAAATGGGCATCGAATGCACCAGATCTACTAGAAGACATTCCCGCCACTGACACCACAAACTCCATATTATCATTGGATAAGGAAGAAGCATTTAAAACTCTCAGAATACAGTGGAGTCCTATTGACGATTCTTTTCAATACAAAATAACTCTCGATGACAATGAATCTCGTACTACGAAGAGAACAATCCTATCTTGCATCGCGCAAATCTTTGACCCGCTTGGTCTTCTAGGTCCAATCATAATCTTATCCAAAATCCTGATTCAAAGACTGTGGACGCTCCAGTTGGATTGGGACGAATCTCTTCCCACGGAACTTCACACTGAATGGCATACATACAAGTCGCAATTGAATCAACTGAAACAGCTGAAATTACCCCGTTTAGTTGTCCATGGCGAAGGGATCAACCGTATTGAAGTACATGGGTTTTGTGACGCAAGTCAGAATGCATACGGTGCATGTATATATACGTACCACCGATCAACGCGACAAGCACTACTCGAATTTGTTGTGCTCAAAGTCTCGAGTAGCTCCGCTCAAAGCAGTCTCTTTACCTAGATTGGAGCTATGTGGTGCTCAACTTTTGGCACAACTGGTTGACAAGGTTGTCACCATTTTGGAACTAAAAATAGACATGATATATTACTGGACTGACGCAACAATAGTTCTAGATTGGATTCAATCTCCAAGTAGAAGGTTTAACACTTTCGTCTCAAACAGGATAGGAGAAATCCAGGAGCTTACCAATAAAGATAACTGGCGCCACGTGAGCACCGGTGATAACCCGGCGGACGCCTTATCCCGAGGCACAAATCCGGAGTTATTTATGCAAGCGCGATTATGGTGGAGCGGGCCAACATGGTTACGCGAGGATCAAGCTTCTTGGCCTCAAGGCTCGCGATCGGTCACAAGTCCAGATGAACTACCCGAGCAGCGAAAGGCTACTGTCATCACAGCGACCATTCAAGAAGGCGAAGATATGTTCCAGCGCTTCTCTTCCTATGTACGTCTCATAAGGGTAGTGGCGGTGTGTCTGCGCTTTGCTCGTAATGCACGCGCGAAGCGAGAAAACAGAATTCTAGGCCCAATTTCCGCACAAGAATTTGAAAACGCTCATAGGACAGTCATCAAAAGGGTCCAGTTATCCGCGTTCGAGAAGGAAATCGATGCTTTTGAAAATCAGCGAGCAATTAAAAAAAATAGCAGTACACTGAGCCTTAACCCTTTCCTCGATAGCGAAGGCCTATTGAGAGTCGGCGGAAGACTGAAGAACTCCAATTTGCCGTATGCTGCTAAGCACCCACTACTGCTGCCAGCGCACCATGCGTTTACTAAGCTTGTTATCGAATATGAACACAAGAGGTGTTTCCACGCTGGACCCCAGGCCACACTGTCTGCTGTGTGTTCCCGGTATTGGCCTGTTAGCGCACGAAGACTCGTTCGGAGTATAGTGCACAAATGCGTAATCTGTTTCAAGGCGAAACCTATTCCATCTCGACAAATGATGGGTGACTTACCTATGCCTCGTGTAATTCCATCCCGACCATTTAGTAACACCGGTATCGACTACTGTGGTCCGATCTTCATTCGAGAAGGAAAACGTCGGAATGCGAAAAAAACCAAAGCATGGATCGCCATTTTTGTTTGCTTATCAACCAAGGCAGTTCACATTGAGCTAGTTTCTGACTTAACCACAGAAGGATTCCTAAACGCGTTCAAAAGATTCACCGGCCGCCCTGGAAAACCATCAAACATGTTTTCGGACAATGGCACAAATTTTGTAGGAGCTAGTCACGAACTCGAGGACTTACGAAGTCTTTTCAATCAAGAGAAAGTGCGTAATCAAATAATCAACGAGACTTGCGTGGATGCAATTACATGGCATTTTATCCCGCCCAGAGCTCCGCACTTTGGCGGGTTATGGGAAGCCGCCGTGCGATCAATGAAACATCATTTTAGCCGTGTTGCGGCTGATCAGTCTTTGACTTTCGAAGAAACCGCTACGTTGTTAATCGGGATCGAAGCGATACTGAATTCTCGCCCCTTGACTCCAATCTCTCCTGATCCCGACGATTATTCCTGTCTTACCCCTGGACACTTTTTGATCGGAGACTCACTCATAGCGCATCCGGAACCAAATCTGCAGCATTTGCCGATAAATCGTCTATCTCGCTGGCAAAGAATTCAACAAATTCGCCAACACTTTTGGAGCCGCTGGTCAGCAGATTACCTGCACCAATTGCAGCAGCGCACAAAATGGAAGAAGGAAGAAGGTCCGCCAATCAAGCTTGGACAGCTCGTAGTCATACGAGACACTGGCCAACCTCCTCAGGCCTGGCTCTTGGGCCGCATCGTCGCGGTCTATCCCGGTACCGATGGAATAGTCAGAGCGGCCAGTGTCAAAACGTCCAAAGGCATTTTCAAGAGACCTGCCGCAAAACTGTGCATACTGCCGATTGAAAACTAAACTTATATACTCATTTATTTATCTTCTGTAACCACGATTTTCATTCAATTTCAATTTATTAAGTATTATCTGTTTTCTTGTTATATATTAAACTTTACTGATGCGTGCCTACCCATCAAGGCGCGCGGCATGTTGGAGCTGTTAGTAAACGAAAAGAACGCTTGAAGGCGCTGCGATACTATTCCCGGGGCCTCTCCCCTCTCGCGATAGCTAGCTTCGCCGCTCGACTAACTCAGTGTCCACTCGACGCTTGCCGAGAACGGACGTGTTGACAAAATAAAGAACACACAGAAAACAAAAAAAAACTACGAGTGATATTCATTTCACATCACACCCAAACCAAAAAATAAGAACAATAAAAAGTGATAATACGTGCCAAGCACACGGCCACTGAAGGGCTGCTCAAAACATGGACTTTTCACGTAGTTTTCGTGTACATCGTCAGTGACGCGAACCTTGAATGCAGCTATTTTAAATACCGATTTCACATGTACTATTCACGTGGATCTCCTGTACTTTTCGACAATAATTTTACACGGCGAAATTTAGATTATGCACTCGACGTGTACTTTCTCGCTGTCGTGCATCTTGAACGACATTATATTGAATACGAATTCCGCATATTCTTTTCACGTATATGTCCTGTACCTTTCAGCTCGAACTTTATAAGCAAAAATCTCAAATATCGACTTTTGAAGTACTTTTCGTGTACTTCCGCGGTGCCGCGAACATTGAACGTAACTGTAAAAAATCTCAAATATGAACTTTTCACGTACGTTCCGTGTACTTGCCGATTACGCAAACCTTGAACGCAAAAAATTTCGAATATCGACGTTTCGTGTACATCCTCGATAACGCGAATAATAAACGTCACTATCTAAAATACGAATTGGCATATAGTTTTGGACGCGAAATCTACACGCAAAAATATCGGGGATAAACTTTTCACGGACTTTTCGTGTACTTTTTCGGTGACGCAAACCGCGAACGCAAAAATTTAGAGTATGGACTTTTCATGTGCTTTTCGTGTACAACAACTTTACACGCAAAAATTATTTAGAGTATGTAATTATTTAGTCCTTCTCGCTGGCGCGAACCTCGAATGAAACTATCTAATATACGAATTTCCCATGTTCTTTTCATGTATATGGCCTTTACTTCCAGATGCGAACTTTACGTCCAAAAATTGAAAGTATGGTCTTTTCACATACTTTTCGCGTATTTCCTCCGTGACGCAAACCTTCAACGCAAAAATTTCGAATATGGACTCCTCACGTACTTTTCGTGTATATCTTCGATAACGCGAACCTTTCATGCAACTATCTTAAATATGAATTGGACGAATTGGTTTAATAATTTGTTGGCTGTTGTTGATTAAATCTTAGATGTCATTGCTTAATTCAAAAGCTCGTAATTGATTATCTAACATTGTCTGTGCAGTGTTGTGAGTGATTATAGAAAAATGCTTTAGTGTATAACAAAGTTTATGACAACTTTCTACGAATTTAAGGATTTGAATAGCAGACTATCCTATTGAAATTACAAATTAATCAACAGTGATGTAATTACCATTGTCCTCCGCCATCGTCAGCCGGTTTTCAGCTAATCTTAGCCGGTCCTCAAGAGCATTTAATTCCGCGCGCAACCTCGTAGTTTCACTGTCTTCGACTGGACGTGCTTGGGCTATGGCTCTGCGCCGCGCAGCTGCTTTTTTCATTTCTGTAATAGTTAAGCAAATTATAATTTTTCTTTCATTTTTGCGTGTTTAATATCTAACCTTTTCGTCTTTGGTTCCGTCTTTTGTTTTTTTCCGAAGCTGGCACTACGGGAGCAGGTGCTTCACGCCTGCCATGCCTTTGGCGCTTTCGTCGTCGTGCCGGCCCTACTATTTAGAGCAATAAGATTACAATTAGTATATAATATTTTTAATATAATATGTATACAAATCGTTAACGGTCTATGTTCTCATGCAGTAACAAATATTAAGGACACTTTTTCGGCCATAATGCATTTATTCAAAAAGGATTTAATTTATTATCAAGACATATTTTAAATCTAATACTATATATCATGTGATATGCAAAATAATGCTCATAAGCATTACAGCTTATCTGAAAATATTCTACTGTTTATTTTTCGTCAAGCTTTGTGCTTTATTCACATGCATTGCCTCGCTTTTGTTAAATTTCCCAATTCACGAACTTGCTTACAACACAATAATTATCAGTATCATGATAATCAGCTTTTATCCTTATATTATGATATTCGCGTAAACATATTCAGACCCACGATCCCAAGGCACAAAGCACCAAATGAAGCAAATTATATGGACGGCGGTTGATAAGTCCATAGAAAAACCCCATATTACATTATACATTACGCGATTTTCTTGATATTCAATAAAAAATTACCATTGCTTGCCGTGGTGGGTTGGGGAATTCGTCCGTCCTCCTCTGACGTAGGTGGCGATATTCGTCCGTCGTCCTCCGAAATTGGTGGCGACATTCGTCCGTCCTCCTCATATCGTGGTGAAGGAATATCATCTAGACGAAATTAATTATAAAATACTAATATAGTAGCAATGCATTGAAAAAATGAAAAATTAATTGGCAATGGTTCTTAGTAGACATTTTTTTAAATTACCAAGGTTTATAATTGGGGGTGTGATCCGCTGATTTTCTTCGAAATGGTCCTGTCGAGGTGAAGGAATGTTTTCTACGGGGGATAAATAGTTTAAGACGAAATTGTTATTACTATTACATGAAGGATATGAATTATTAACTATTTTTAAAAGTAAAATTGCTTAAATATTGACAAAGTCAATAAATGATGGCGAGCTTTGGCCGTTAACGAGTTTAGTATTATTGTAACCAAAATATAGGATAACCAATGACTTTTAGTAAAAATTTCAAAGAATTACCGAGGTTTACGAGCGGTGGCGATATTCTTCCACCCTCCTCTTGAAAATTCTCACGTCTAGGTGACGGTATGTCTTCTACAGGGATAAATTGTCAAAGACCAATTTAATGTTACTTTCTTATAAAGCAAATGTGATATAAATGATTTTTTTTTTTTAGTAAAATTGCCTTAGATTTACCAAAGTCAACGAGCGGTGGCGAGATTCGTCCGTTATTTTCGATTGCCTGGATTTCCGGCGGGTGATCGTCTCCTTGATAGGACAGATTACCCAAAAAAAAAATAATAATAATAATAATAATAATTCGATATTATTGTGACTAGAATAATTGATTACGAATGGTTTTGTGTAAAAATGCTGAAGAATTACCGAAGTTTACGATCGGTGGCGAAATACGTCCTTCGCCTTCTTCAAACTCGAAACGTGGTGACCTAATGTTTTCTAAATTGTATTTTTTGTAAAAGAAAATTGATTATTACGTTTTATATAAAAGAAGTGAGTTAAAATCGTTTTGAGTGGAATTACATAAAAATTACCAATGTTAAAGAGCGGTGGAGATATTCTTCCGTCTTCCTCAACAGGTTGGTTCTCAGGTAAATGAATGTCATCTATAGTGTCAAATAGTGAAAAGATAAATAAGAGGAATAATGCATAGATTATCCTATGA
This sequence comes from Ephialtes manifestator, assembly GCA_963970395.1. Classification (NCBI taxonomy): domain Eukaryota; kingdom Metazoa; phylum Arthropoda; class Insecta; order Hymenoptera; family Ichneumonidae; genus Ephialtes; species Ephialtes manifestator. Next base: position 8,622,966 of record OZ019973.1, read on the forward strand.
TATTTTGAGGGTAGTAAGTCGACAACGACAACGAAAACGAAATCTATTTGGGTACATATCGATCAAGTAGCATTACAGAAATTAATCATTACCTATGGGATTCACGATCTCTTCCTCTTCACTGCTCGAACTACCGTCACGCAATTGATCATCGCCAAAATCTTAACAGATATTTTATAATATAAAACTGTTGCCTATTCAGAGATAACTTTGAATAAAGTAGTTTTATTCAGTATCATCAGGCTGATTGCTTTATATTGGTTCCTCATCATTATTCGCTTTTTATAAAGTTATACCTCTATGAGGAGGTATGTTAATGGATTTTAATTTCCGCATAGAGGGAGCTTTGTGTAACATAATGAAAATAAGTGCGAAATAGCGAAAAAATAATGAAGACGCAATGCGCAAGATTCTACTTTGCATCGTTGTAATAATAAATAAAGAATCAAATTTTTGTAAAATCCGAACACTTCTGCCGATTTTAACTACATTAGATACCTAACATCTAACGGAACATTGTTTCGTTTATGTAAAAAATTTGTGCTCTCTGGATCAAGTTTTGCTATAGTTAATGGAACAATGTTCATTTTTCGAAAATTTCAAAACTCTATAAAACCCGAACCACTTTACCGATTTTGCCCAAATTGAATACTAAATGTCGCATCAATTCATCCGAATTTCATGCTAAGTTTTTGATGCACAGTGGCAAATGTGTTCGAGTTAGAGTGATAACAGACATAAGGTGGCCTACGACCAATTGCAATGTAGAAGGACTGACTTGATAGCCTTTTTTTCATTAGTAACTATCTAAGTGTCCACGGGACACGTTGTACTTTTTTTATTTTCTCTTTTTTTAATATGAATATACAAATAATTATTCGACAGATATGATTAGATGCTTTTGTCACAATCGGCATTATGAAGCTGCCGTTTATTAATATTCAATAATTATTTTATGTAATACATGCATGAGAAATGCTACTTCTCGTGGCTGCCACCAGTTGCTTAAACTGCGTTTTATAGCCAAGGATACGATAAAAATGTCGCGCATGTGCAAATCGGCCCAATTTTACTTCTCGCACTAGTGCTTTCTTCTCGCACGCACTTCTCGCACTAGTGCTTAATTCTCGCACGCAGTTCATGCACGCTCCGCTCGGGCGCCCCACGCCCGATCGGAGACCGTTGTGAGACTAGCGTACATAACCCGAAAACCGTAGTGATGTTCAGACTCTACTAGGCGTTCGATACGACTACTGTCACCGTGATTTTACTTGTTTTGTGTTTTTATTTGTGTTTTAATTGCGATATTGACGAATCAATATTGAGCTGTAATTGCAATCGCAGAATGTGCAACATTCTCGAAGTTCCTAGTTTTGACTGCTAAGATATGAATGTATTCAAATGATGACAGTATTAAAAGACAAAATATTCTGTGTCATCAAATAAATACTTTCATGTGTTTTTATTGCACTGGTGGTTTTTTAATTTAATTTTCGACCCATTTTTCAATATTTTATGGGTTTTAGGTAACTGAAACATTAAAATATTATATTTCTTCCTGTCGGGGGGTTTCGCCCCCCGAACCCCCCACCGGGGCTGCGCCCCTGGACGCCGCCCGCCCATACGCCCACCCCTCCCTTCGATGCCACTCGAAGTGCATTTCTCATACATTTTTTATATAAAACAGTATGCGATACGCGTGCGGGACAGCGACCATCATACGACGGTTGTGAAGTTGGCCGCACTCGTGCGGCTCGTGCGCCCAACTTCACAACCTGCGTATAATGGTCGCTGCCTCGCACTTTTATCGCAATATACTATTAAATAACTGGTAGAGCAACTTGACATTTAAAAAAAATAAAACTGAGTACTTGAAGTTGAGTATATTTCAACTTTCAGGGCACATTTTAATATACGTTCACGGCAGAACCGCTTGGGTGAGTGTTACATAACATGAAAACTTTTTTTCTGCTTTCTTTTGAAAATTCAAACACATCGAGTTTATTGTATAGAGAATTGATTCGTTACAATTACCATTTACTGGAGCACCTGGTGCTGCCACGGTATTATCCAACAGCCAGTGCGGTGGATCGTTTGCAAAGATCTCTCTTTCAAAATCGGGATCTTGCTCTGTACAAAAATAAATCCATAGTAATGTAGTGGAAAACGCAACAAATCAAGATATCGTACATTTCAGCAAAATGCAATGTAACGTAGGAAGATTTATGGAATTTCTAACTAAAATCACGTATCGCTGTTCACCGTAAGTCCGACGTAAACGACGTGGGATAGATAGATAATGTATGCAATGAGTGCAATTGTGTTTGAATAGTAGGTTTACGATAAAAAAGATAAAAAAATGTTACCTAGCGGTACAACTACTGGTGGTTCCTGTAGGTCATATTCGTCGCCTGCCCGTCCATCCGATTCTAGAGCGATCATTGCCTCGACATTCCCTTTTAATGACGCAGCTTTTTCAAGGAATTCACTGGCTGTAATTTCCAGCATGTGAAGTTCCCGCCATGCTGAATAGAATATAAATAAGTATATATTGAACAACTTAAAAGCCTATAGTGACTCAATTAATGTGCTAAAAAATTTGAAGAATACATTTTTTGTCGTGACATCTTTCATTCCACTGATATTTAAACAAATCTATAGTGGTATTTAAAATATATAGGAAAAGCGGCAGTGTGAACATATAAGCAGTGAAAAATTATTTCAAAAATAAAATTGCATAATATTGTTCTTGAGTAGATTATGGTGATTGTTTAAATACTCGGACCCCACCATGCTGAATTTTCTGTGGGTTCTAAATACATTTCTGTAAATTTGCAGGACAAACGAAGGTGTCGTAAAATAAATAAGTTTTTGTTTAGAAAGTTAATCAATTGCCACTTTATTAACAGTCCGATTCCATTTGAAAATTTGCAAATATTTTATGTATGCTTATACGTTTAACAAAAAATTTGACAGCGTGAAAATCTAATATTCGAGCATCAGTCCAACAATGAAGTAAAACGGAGGGAAAATAGATTTTTTTGAAAGGACTTTAATATTTAAGCATCATAATGAGGCATTCCATACTAATTCAGCTACCCATTTTTGCTAATTCTGGAGAAATTCTGCAACTCCGTCGATTAAATATTATATTTTCATCATAAGCTTACCCATTTTAAAGGGTTAAAAGTGACACAAATCCTAGTTTTTTAACTCTCTCAAAATGTATGTTATAACATTTGTTAGAATTCAGCTACTAGTTTTCTTGTTACTGCTGTCTTTAATTGCCTCTTTTCAAACGAGGGCCGTCAGTTATAAAACTATTTTTTCCTGTATGTTCGATGGCCGATTATTAAGAAATAAGTACGAAGCCTAGATGGAAAACGCAAACATTCTCGAAATACTTTTTTTTTTTCACTTTTTGATTCCTCATAGGAAGAGCCCTGTTTTCGTGATAACGGTATTTTTTATGATTTTTATGTGAGGATACGTTCAATAGTCTGAGACGTCGAGAGTGTATGTGAGTGTGTGTATAACGTTTTTTCAGTTTTAAGCATCTAGAGTTGCAGTTTCTATGGTTACCGGACTTTCATGTGATACTTCAATGGACTATTATGAAACAGCTTAGAGTCGAATTTCGCGGGAATCGGTCAAAAAGGTCGAAATTTATGGCATTGTAAATTAACTTCCAATAGAGAAAACCAAAATTGATCGGCATAATTCCTCATCGAGGTGGCGTTGTGAGAGATTGAAAATAATAAAAGCCTAATTGACATGGTTCTATTGCGCAACCCTGATGATAAAGAACTGTATTAATTCAATGGTCTGAAAGATTAAATGGTCAAAATATAAACACAGAGAAAACTTTGTAAGCAGCCAAAAATGTCTGCGTGTTTTAATAGCTTCATGGTATCTGCAATGATGAATAATTATTTTATTTGGTAGCGAGAAATTACTAAGTAACTCACAATCGCTGACATACTATCTGGTCCGTTTATATATTTCTGAACAAAAGAAAAAAATAAATTTAAAAAACTATTCTTAGCGTGATTCACATAGCGTATAAATTGAGGTGAGATTCATTCTGAAAGTGAGTTAAAAAACAAGAATTTGCACCTCAATGATCGCCGATTCGCCGACTCTAATTGAAATAGGTATTGTCGAATGATAGTTGGCTTTTAAAAATCGAAATGAACCTAATAACTTGATAAAGCTAACCTTTCACGAGCTGTTTTTGTTTGAAAACCGTCGAGTAACGCGCGTGTCTGCTTATTTGACGATTGTTTCTCAGGTGGCCGATGTCGGTCCTGGCATCGGCTTGCAGCTTGAGAAGCTTGCCTATTACAAAGAATAGCAATACAGTGAAAACATTTGAAATAGAATTGCCGTTTGAGAATCTTCCTGAGTACAGAAAATGTCAATACAGTACAACCTCGTTCGACGTCCGATCTCGGTAATTCGATCTTCGTCAAACGTCGAAATTTTGACGACGAGAGAGAGCTCATAACAACAAACACTTGCATCACCTGTCTCGCATTCGCGAGCTGAGGGATACGTAGTTGCCTCTCACTCGCACCTATTTCATAGTAAAAGTACCAGTTATCTTTATTAATCGTAGCATTCCGGACAACGATCGAGATTGTATTGCAATACGGTTCATCTCGGGCCTAGTAGGTATCGCGAATGAATCACCTTTTCCCATCACCACCTTTACCCAATCGCTCGGGATGACTGGACCAAGGCAAATTAGGATAAACTAATTTATGTTTATCCAGAAACCTTCGGCACCCTTGAAAAAATAGGTGGGGTATTCTCGATACTAACCGTGAAATGTCACACAGCCTTAATTTGATGTGTTACATACTTTTGACGTTCTCTCTCACCCTCACGGCGACTCAGTTGGTATAGCACATCATCTTAAGCGGCATTATTACTTACAAAGAAAGTCCCAAGATCCAGGGCGATTCCCCATACGGTGACCTAATCTACTGTGGTAGGCTTCAATTATATTGTTCGTGCGCCGACCAAGACCGTAGACGCTGAAACCTTGTGGCGTAACAGTGTGCAGCCAATATCGAACGAAATATTCCGAGAACTGATTAAACGTTCTTCGCATCCTTGCCGACAAATTATCCCTCAGTATTTGATACTGACCCGCGATCATGTCAGCTGGTAGGTACGCCAAAGACAAAACTTTTTTGAAAAATGTCTTGGCATCGTCGTTGGTGCGAATGGCATTTTGGAGACCAAGAGCCTTGGCCTTTCGGTAAATCGCCTGGAAGACAATAATTTTTTAATACTTATTTTTGCCTGATGCACCGAAAATACATTATGAAATGGATTGAAATCCCTCCATGGTATAGCTTTTTGTCTTTACTTCTCAGCATCACTTTTCAGATACCTACAGCATACATTACAGTTCTATAGGAATTAGTATATAGGTTATACGAAGCGAAAAACGTCTGGTCTATATATTTCTTGTGCAGTTCTGATAATATTACTTGTACTTCTATTTAAAGTTTTATCTAGAAACCATATTGTGATGTAGATATTTCGTAGCACATTACAGTGAGAGAAAAATCTAGTAATTATAACCATGAATGGTAGTTTTAAAAAAGCTCAACTATGTCTTTAACTTGTCGTAACCACATAATACCGTTACCGTTGCCAAAAAAAAACTATAATAATAATATATAAATGTAATATTATAGAATATAATGACATGAACTAACAATTGATAGTTGTTATATAATAGTTGCTAGTGCTAATCAACGGGTGAAGGATTGTAGCGTAAATGGAACATCGTCATTATATTTATTAGAATATTAGAAGATGCTTACGCGGTCATAGTGAGTATTACATCCGGTACTTTGGGCTCCAGTAAAAACATTGGTAACTGCATTGCGCAGCCCACGTTCAAAATCACTCATTGCGAGCGTTATGTTGTTATTGGGGATAACGGTCTCTTTCACGAACTGCAGGACTGCGACGTACGCTGCTTCCGTTTTTGCTGTCATAACAGCCCACACGAATGGGAAACCCTAAAATGCTCAAGAATGAAATCATGTAGAAAACCGCGAGCACACAAATTTTGTCGGCTATATATCTAGTATTTTTTACACTAAGTAATATGTTACTACTACTTCGAAGTGCTTCCTTTCAATTTTTTTCGGTTTTTGAGTTTCCAAAATGTAGGATTCATCTTAAACTAGACTAAATTATTTAACAAAAATAATTTGCAAAAGATTTTTTAAGCAATGTCATTAGATCAACTTTTTTTCACCTAGTGCGGTATCTCTGATTTTTTTTTAGATTGAGATACAGAATTTACACGCAAGTGTGCAAAAAATCGTTAATATGAAACATTTTATAGTTTTCATTATTGCTCGAATATTGAAGCATGCAGCTCTTTTAATAAATATTTTAAAACGACTAGAAAATGTAAATACTCGGATCACGAGGGAAATACCAAAAGGGCACTTTGCTAAAATTTTATCCGAATTTTTAACTTTAATTCCGAAAAAAAATTGCTGAATTTTTAAACGTTAATGCAATAGTAGTTGCTTTTCAACTTCTTTTTTTAATTGCAATTTATATATTCCTTCTGCAAAAAAATCGAATATACACATTTTTAGCTAATGCGTGACCTTCGATTTTATTTACAAATTCACACGGTTTCGGGGGAATTAGCATCATCTACTGAAAAATTGACAATCACAGCATTGTATATCGAAGTGTCAAACGAATGTACCAAATAACGACACATGCGATTTATCGTATGTTTTTGATCTAGTTTTAAATGCACACCGATATTTCTATGGATTATATACAATGTCGTACTCAGCAAAAATAATAGTGTGTAATGGTACAAAAGCGGGAAGCACGTGATTTTCATTTCGTGTGGTTGTTGCCCTCGCTTCGCTCGGTAAGCAAACTTCACACACGGTGAAAACCATCCCGTATACTACACGGGATGGTTTTCACCGTGTGTGATAATATTTTGGCCCGATTTCGCTAAAAAAAAAAAATAATAAGCATTCCATGCTTGCAACAAGAATGGGAAAATAGCCTATTCTTAACTTTCGTTTTTATTATTTTCACTGAACCGTTTCCCCACTACAGAGCAATGAAAACAGATTGCATCTGCGTTGCGCACATAAAATGCCGTTATACTAGTGAAGCCGGAAAAAAAATTTGATCATGTTTTTTTCATTTATAATTCATTAGTCCAAGATCGAAGTTGAAATACAACCGCTATTGCACCTTATACTTTTAAAAAATATATAGTTTTTGTCCTGTTCTTTGTTCATTATGAAAAACTTATGAAAAAATGTATGAAAAGTAATATTTCTCACGTGATTTAGTTTAATCCCCATGATCGTTAAAAGCTGGTAAGCTCCTTGAATGAGGGGTCAGGGCTTACTGCCAACCAAACGACTGCAAACAGAGTCGACTGTATACGGTCGACTGTCAACAGTACGACTGCATACGAAACCAGCCATCCACCGAGTCGACTGCTTACGAGATCGACTGCTTACAGTGTCGACTGCTACGAAGTCTGTCAAGACTTCTGCGCACCGACAGCAGCGCATAATTCAAACTGCCGACGGGGTCGACTGCGTACAAGACGACTGCCAACGGGGGTCAGAGCTAACTGCCAACCAAACGACTACAAACAGAGTCGACTGCATACGGTCGACTGTCAACAGTACAACTGGTTACGAGATCGACTGCTTACAGTGTCGACTGCTACGAAGTCTGTCAAGACTTCTGCGCACCGACAGCAGCGCATAATTCAAACTGCCGACGGGGTCGACTGCGTACAAGACGACTGCCAACGGGGTCGACTGCGTACAAGACGACTGCCAACGAGGTCGACTGCGTATCGGACGACTGTCAACGGGTTCGACTGCGTACCAGACGACTACCGACGGGGTCGACTGTGTACCAGACGACTGCCCACAGGATCGACTGCGTACCAGACGACTGCCCACAGGGTCGACTGCGTACCAGACGATTGCCCACCCGGAATGGACATTCCCTATTAAATATATTTTAAACACTTTCATGACTGAATGATTATAGAGTATAAGGTCTATAAAATATTAAACTTTTTTGTGAAATTTTAATTTCTGTTAATATCAAAATCCGTTAATCTCCGGGATAGAAAACGAGAACTGCAAACTGCGGCTAACAATTCTGCAGTCCATCGTTCTCGTCTTGTCTCTTAAAGAACAACTATAAAGCAGAGAAATTTGCAATAGCAATATTAGTTCTGTCTCTCTTGCACATATTCATGTATAAGAGCATGTATCATGTATAAGAGCTTTACCAACTGTCACAGCCTTCGTCAAGGCGTTTTCGGCGATTCGCAGAACAAAGAACGAGTTGAGAGTGTCAAGTGAGCGAGGTATCCAGCGCTCATTACAATTTTAAAGGGACTAAGGAGGGAAGAAATCACCGAACCAACAGGTATTTTATTAGTGCCCCAATGGGTACAAAATAACATCTTCGTTGTATTTTTAATTACAATTGCGCAGACAGCAAAGAAATTGTTACGCAACAAGGGTTTAATGTGACAATGAAATTGTTAAGTATGAAAATGGAACGCACAAGCGAAAAATTCTTAAAAATGCCCGATTTTTGATACGCTGTCGCTTGCAAAGTATTTCCCAGCAAAGTCGTGTGATCGAGACTGAGGCTGGTTATTCTTACGCAGACAGGATTTTGCACGATGTTCATCGATCGGTGACTCCCGCAATAAATCGAACATGAGTAGCGTGAGATACTCAAAATACAGAGGCATGTCTCCGTTGTATTCTCGTACACTTAAAAAGAAATGAAACTTACAACACAAATATTGGAAATTACTATTCAAGTGTATATTAAATTCACAAACTTTGTGCAGTAAATAAGAATTAATATCCATTGTATTGCAAATTTCCAAATAACCCGTAATTTTACTATACGTATAGTAAATTTACAGCACACGGTGGTAATTTTAGTATCGGTGTAATAAAATTACAACACGTGGGGATAATTTTAGTATAGGTATAGTAAATTTACAACACGAATATTGAAAATTACTATTCAAGTATATATTAAATTCACAAACTTTGTGTAGTAAATGAGAATTAATATACATTGTGTTGTAAATTGCCGAATAACCCATTATTTTATTATACGGATAGTAAATTTACAACACACCCCTGGCAAGCTGTGTCACCGACGTGTTAATCGAAAATAACCGAAGTTAACCGACTTTTTAACCGAGCAAAGATAAGTCTCGATTAGCTTCTTGTTTCACCGGGTTTAACCGACATTTTAACCGATTAAAAACGTGACGATCGGTTAAATTGTCAGTTAAAATCAGTTGAATGCGCCAAACAAAATTGATTTTTAAAAAATTCGGTTAAAATGTCGGTTACAATCGGTTAATTCACCACTAAAAATCGCTTAAAAAACAACAAATTTGGTTAAAAGATCAGTTAAACTAGGTGAAACAGGGTCTAATCGAGACCGGTTAAAACACTGGTTAAAAAGTCGGTGACACATCTTGCCAGGGACAGCTTTGAATTTTCAAACACGATTTATGAATATTCTTATACATGTAGTATAATAGTAAACTGTTGAGAGAAAAAAAAACAAATTGATTGCACAAAAGTTGAAAATTACTAATCCAATGTTTATCTTATTTACAAATAAGATTTTTTGACAAAGTGTTTGTAGAACATTTTCTTTGGCGAAAACCAATAACCAACGATGTCTGATAACATAATATGTCGGAAAAATAAGGCCCGAGTAATAATTATATATTTCTTTAAATTGTTTTCTAGCCCATTCGAAATTTACAACACATGTGTATGAAGTTGTTTTACCAAAACCATTTATGAAATTTCAACTGCGACGATCTTGCAATATAGTAAAGATAAATTTGATATACCAGTGTTGTAAAATTCAACGTCGCAGTTGAAATTTCATAAACGGTTTTGGTAAAAAAAAACTTTATACACATGTGTTGTAAATTTACAACACATTTTTTTAACAGTGTACATTTTTCAGAGTTGTACACATTCAAGAAGTATTTCAGAAATTTCTTGTCGTCTATCGGCTTCCCGTTTATCCGCAGTCGCTTTCTCACTGATGTCACATGGGGTGAAGTGAAGACTCCGATTCTCACTCCGTGGCCTCGCAATAACGGTTCTGTGAATAATTTAGAATTACAGAATACTTATTAGAAATATAATAATATTATAGTAGAATGTGTAAAAGAAACAATACTCACCTCTCACTCAGTTCGCATGAAAACACGTGTAAATCCCGTGGCTGGTATATTACACATTGGGCAGCTTATGCGACCAAACGCATCGTTATTACCATTATCATATTCACGCGCCGCTCGAATGATCCCATTCGCGCACGTTGCGCAGACACACAGATCCTTGCATGGCTCCGTAATGCAATTACTCTGGCGGTCAAAACATACGCAGCACAAATGGTCGTATCGCCGATCATCCTCCACGAGATCCGGCATTTGAATTCCGGCGGGAACAGGATGGAAATTGTAATTAATATTCCCTGATAATAAAAGTATGGCTCGTTATAATAATAGGTATTATAATGTAAGTATTATGTAAAGTACATACATTCCTCGGCGTTAAACACGTTGGGCTCGTTTTCGTCATCGGGGACAAGTATATCGGCACCGACACCGAAATTAAGATCGAAGTTCGCTGCAATCGGAAACATGACATTGAATCGAATGAAGTTAAGGTGATGTGTAAGTGCTTGTCGGCAACAAAAACTGTAAAGCGTTGTTCTTGGCCACAATTGATGTTTTGGGCAAAACACGAGAAGTACCGACGGCGTCTAAGAAGTCTGCAGTCAGTACTTTTCGCCTTTTATTTAAGAAATTAACCGTGGCGGAGAATAACACTTTGGGAGAATTCAGCTTCTCACTCGCACTTATGACAACCTGACAGAGACAGACGACGTATGACACATCATCTTAAATAAAACTTATAGGTGTTATTGATACGGCATATCATGACATCGTATGATGAAGTCACCTTCTCCTTCGATGACAATAATTTCGTCGACGACGTTCGGCGATTCTGGTGCAACCTCGTCGAGTAATGGCATGTTGGGGGGAGGTTCCAACGCCACAACCGGATCGGCGTTCTCGATGAGCGCGTCTCCAGGTGGTGTTGGAGGGGCCGCATCTGGTACTGCCCTTACCACTGCAACGGGATCCGGTCGTGGTGCGGGTGGGCCAGCTACTCAAGAATAGAAAATATATTATATTGGCCGGAAAAAGGAATCGACGGTTAATTCTCACCAGGTTCTCGCGGCACTCCCGCCCTCCGCCTTCCTCGTTGGGCTCGACGCAATCGTCGACGACCGCGCTCCACGTTTTGCCGTCCTCCCACATCTCTCACACGCCGATTTACCGGCGCCATTTCAACATCTGAAAGCACAAAGAAATAAACACAAAAATGCGTACCCGGAATACTGGACACATATGTTTTTTCGGAGTAAATCTTTGCTCCCATGGTTTATTACCTAACGGCCGTACGCCCTCGGGATCTTGCAAATCCACCAAACCCGGAACTTCCGGGACATCGTCATGGCCATCTGAAAATGAAATTTTTACAATTATTATTATAATTAATTAATAAGGTTTATTATAATGCTTATTGTACTGACCAGCTCGATTAGCGGCCGCCAGGGCTAGCGCCGCCGCTTGCTGCGGCTTTAACGCCACCCGCATAAACTCCTCCATCGTTAATCTGAAACGATAAATAAAATTCATGAACCTTGACGAACATGTATGTGCTGTAACTTTTCGCGTACCTCCCGCTCGAAAGCTGCTCCTGAGCAGCACGTCGCATTCGGTCGTGGGCCAACCAGGCCTCGCGTTGATGCTGAAGTGGATCAACGGCAGTTTCCACCCTGATCCACTTCGCATCTTCGTCGCCGATAAGCAGTCCCAGTTTGTCTGAGGTGGAATTAAGCAACTCAATAAATTATATTGACATGATAATTACGCCAAAAACTTACCGAGAAAAACAAAAATCTTGGGGTGAACCCCGCCCAGCTTCTTCTTAATATGCCGGTGAAACGCCTCCGCGATATTGTTGGTCCGGATTGGTGAATCGTACACCGAGACTATATCCGCGAGCCGCAACCACTGCGACCTCAAATAGTGCATAAACTGCAAAATACGCGGATGCTGGTTGGCGTGGACGTCTGAGAGATTCTGCAGGACCGCGATGCCCTCAATCATCCGTGCCGCTGGTGCCAAAGGCAGCGACCACGTGAGATACAGTACCTCTTGTTGTCGCATCGCGGTCAACCCCAGCGACTTCCACTTCCTAGTTACAGCCTGAAATGAAAATGAATGTTAATCAATGTTAAAATAAATAGGTAGATGCGCAGATGAAGTATACACATACTCGGTAGAAGTGAAACCAGCACCCGCGAATCGACACGTGCGGGAATACTCTTCTAATAGCTGAAATCGATGCGGCCTCGTAATCCGTTACAACGGCCCAAAGATTTCGAAATCCTGGTGCCAACTCCAATAGGCGTATAAAAATTGCGGTGTATAGGGCTGTTTGAGAAATCGTTTGAGTGGTTTCTCGGATGGTGGAACGGGTGATAAAAATAAAGTTTCCTCTACACAGGTTTTCATAACAGTAATCTCGTATATTCTTCAAAACAAAAACACTTGAGAACGCAAGGTGGCGATGAGTTGACCGTTGAGCGTTAGAGATACCGAACCGATTATATTAATAGATTCGCGATTATTTGAGCGTTGAGAATGTCCCGAAATGAATCGATCAGTTGTTATTGAGCTGTCGACTCGATGAGACACACGATAAATGAGAATTTCGAGGTGAGAAGACTGTAAAAGTAAGTGAGTAACACGGAGCGAAGTGAGCGTTGCGCGATCCGGAAACGGAAGACCCAAATCGGCCATTGCCACGTGGCAGCATGTCGCGCGCGCGGTGCGCGAAGCGCATGCGTCGGCAGTAGATATTAAGTCGCCGCGAGGTGCTGCCGAGCAGCGGTCACTCAAGCAATTCGCGTGTTTGGAGGGGGATTCTCCAACATTCTCCCCGCCATCAGCAATGGTTTGCTGATGAGTCGTCGCCATGGTCCGGTTGAGAAGTCGGTAGTGGTGAGAGCTTGCTGAGTGGCCGAGTGAGAGTGGTGGTAGCCGTTTTAATGGTCGCCACCCTGGAGAGTCCGTCCTTGCCCTGGTGGAGTTCCATGACTCTGGCGAGTGGCCATTTGCATGGCGGTAGACGCTCATCTGTAAGTAAGACAAGAGAGCCGACCTTAACGGTGTTAGAGGCATGATGCCATTTTGAGATCGATTGTTGTCTCTGCAGATAATGAGCAGACCACTGCGCCCAGAAAGATTGCACTCTTTGTTGAATGAGCTGCCAATGAGCAAGACGAGCAGTGTTGAGATCCAGCAACGAAGGCTCTGGCAAAGTGGTGAGCGCACTCCCAATGAGGAAGTGCCCCGGAGTGAGAGCTGAGACGTCAGATGGGTCGTCGGTGAGCGGTTCGAGCGGTCGAGAGTTGAGAATCGCCTCGATCTGAGAGAGCATCGTGGTGAGTTCCTCATAAGTGAGCAACGTGTCTCCCACGGTTCGCCGGAGATGGAACTTGGTGGATTTTACGACGGCTTCCCACTTTCCGCCCATGTGTGGAGCAGCCGGGGGATTGAACCTCCACTGACTGTGATCCTTTGAGATGATCGCTGTGATTACCCGGTGTTCTTCCGAACTCTGATTGAACAGCCGACGTAGAGCTGCGTCTGCACCAACAAAGTTCGTGCCGCAGTCCGAATACATGGTGTGAGGAATTCCCCGTCGGGCAGTGAAGCGCCGATAGGCAGCGATGAACCCATCCGTTGAGTAGTCGCCGACCACCTCCAGGTGGACAGCCGATGTTGAGAAGCACACGAATACGCCGATCCAGCCCTTGTATGTTTTAGAGCCTCGACCTTTGATGTTCTTGACTGTAAGCGGTCCAGCGTAGTCAACGCCCGTGTGTAGAAACGGACGTGAAGGAGTAACTCGCGAGAGAGGTAGTTGGCCCATCAGTTGCTGGGCACGGATCCCCCTCTGACGAGCACACACAACACACCTTAACACGTGCGATTTGACTGGCGCTCGACCTCCGATGATCCAGCATGTTTGCCGGACGTGCGCCAGGGTGAGCTGAGTTCCTCCGTGCAAGGTTCTCTGGTGAGCTTGTTCGATGAGTAGAAGTGAGAGCCTTGCGTGTCGTGGAAGGATCGCAGGATGCTTTCCTTCCGTGGTGAGTGCAGAATGGGTGAGTCTTCCTCCAACTCGAATAACACCTTGCCCGTCGACAAAGGCTGTAAGTCGAGCGAACGGGTGGCTGCTGGGCAACGTCGATCCCGACGTGAGCGTTTTCAATTCCGATGAGAAAAATGCCGATTGAGTGGCCTTGATCCAGAACAACCTGGCCTGCTCCATGTCGCCAGACGGCACGAGAACAATCGGCTGCTCTAGCTCCTTGCGCAATTTCCGAGCGAGTCTGAAACACAAGGCTGTGAGTCGAAACAGTTTGTGAGCAGACGAGACCTGATAAATAAGGTCCCAATGATAATCGACTTTCGGGGCAGCCACGAGAAGTGAGATACCGGGACGAGCCTCATGTGCGCTGAGACTCTCCGGCAGCTGAGGTTGAGCAGGCCATGAGCTTTGCGATTGCGTCATCCATGGTGGTCCCGTCCACCATAGTGAGTGGTCTCTGAGCTGAGCAGTCGATACGCCTCTAGATGCGCAATCCGCAGGATTGCTTGTGCCAGGAACATGGCGCCACTGAGCATCTGGCTTGAGTTCCTGGATTTGCGTGACTCTGTTTCGCACGAAATCCTTCCAGTGAGAAGCGTGAGAGCGTATCCATCTGAGCGTTATGAGCGAGTCCGTCCACAGATGAGTTTCTTCCGTGTCCAGCTTGAGTGTAGCTTGGATGTATTTGGCAAGTTTTGCCAGTAGCAGCGCTGCGGTGAGTTCCAACCTCGGGATAGTGAGCCTTTTGAGCGGTGCGACCTTGGTTTTGGCGCACACCAGAGAAGCCTGAGTGCCTGTGGACAGTGAGAACACGGTAATATAAATAACCGCGGACATTGCAAATTGAGATGCGTCAGAGAAGCCATGAATAACAATTTTCGAATTGCTCCATGTGTTGAGCCAACGAGGGAGTGAGATCCTGGCCAGGTTTGAGAGATCTTCCCTGAGCTTGAGCCACCTTCCCGACACGTCCGTCGGCAAGGCGTCGTCCCAATTGACCTTGTGCAGCCACAATTCTTGCAAAAGCATTTTTGCTCGAATCGTCACCGGTGAGATGAACCCCAGAGGGTCAAAGATTTGAGCCACCTCTGAGAGTATGAGTCGCTTCGTGAGCTTACCGGGTTGAGCTGAGATGTTTGAGGAAAACACAAACTTATCCTCGTGAGACGTCCAGTTGATTCCGAGTATCTTGGTCGCGCAATCGTCCAGTGAGATTGATGTACTTGCAGTGCTCGCCGGTGAGAATTCCTTGAGCAACTTTGGATCGGTTGAGTGCCACTTGGCCAACGGGAAACACCCCGCGTCGCACAAGTTCTTCAGCTGGTGAGCGATCTCAATGAGTTGAGCGGATGAGTCGGCTCCTCCGAATATATCGTCCACGTATCTTCCCTGTGTGAGTGGTGGCAAGGCCAGCGGAAACTGATGACCTTCGTCTTCTGCCAATTGTAGCAACGTCCGAACTGCTAAGAACGGCGCGGCTTTCGTCCCGTACGTCACCGTAGTGAGCTGGTACGGCACCGGGTTGCCGTGGTCGTCGATCCACAAAATTCGTTGCAGATCCCAGTCGTACCGATGTACTCTTATTTGCCGAAACATCTTCGTGATGTCGGTGGCAAAGAGATGCCGATGGAGCCTGATCCAGATGAGAACGTCAGGAATGTTGAGTTGAAGCTTGGCTCCCGTGTGCATGAGATCGTTCACGGAGTAGCCTGAGGTGGTGGCACATGAGCCGTTGAAAACCACCCGCAGCTTCGTTGTTGTGCTGTCCGGCTTGAGAACTCCATGATGCGGCAAATAATAATGAGTGCCGCATTGAGCTGAACTCGTCGACGCCTCGACCATGTGGCCGAGTTGCCTGTACTCCTCCATGAATTGGTGATAGAGGATGCGATAGTCGGCATCCCGCTCGTGTCTTCTGAGCATCTGCCGCAAACAGCGGTGAGCTGCGCCATAAGACTCACCCAGATGAGTGAGTGCCATCTTCATGGGAATACGGACAGTGTATCGTCCAGTTGAGTCTCTTGAGTGAGTTGTGCGAAAATGAGTCTCACATTCCTCTTCGTCTGAAGTGAGCTGGCTTGAGTTATCGGACGGGATCTCTTCCTGTACCCAGAATTGGGTGAGCAATTCTTGAAGAGTAGTATCTTCCCGCTGAGCTGACGCAGTGAGTGAGTGGTACACGTGTGTCTGAGGAACAGACACGGGTCCAAGGACAAGCCAACCGAAAATAGAGAGTTGGGCAATCGGCATCGAATCCGATCCTTTGATAATATTTGGCTTGATAATTTGGCCGTAATAATCGGCTCCGAGTATTACGTCAATTGGCCTCGGTGTGAGAAAGTCCGGGTCCGCGAGTGTGAGATGTTCTAAGTGCGGCCAGCGTTGAGCTGGAATCTCGCAGGACGGCAAGATAGACGTGACAGTCCTCAAAACGTGAGCCTGGACCGTGACTGAGAGTGCCTTGTGAGCTGAGCGTAAAACAAGTTGAGCAATACCTCGTGTTTGAGTTGACTGCAGGCCTCCGATACCGAGGATCGGGATTGTCGACTGCTGTCGTGGAACCTTGAGTTGAGCGATGAGTTGTTCTGAGACGAAAGTTAATTCAGATCCTGGATCAACCAACAATCGAATTCGTTGAGTAGTCAGTGATGAGTCGACGTGAGCGAGTGCTGTGGCGAGCAGCGTAGAGTGAGATGTGCCTGTAGGCACGGCTGAGTTGACGACCGCACCGAGTTCCTATTGAGGATTCGTCGCGGGCTGAGACGTCTCCGTGTTTCGAGTTGAGTCAGCCGAGGGATCGTTCGGCCTTGCTGATGCAGGTGCGCCTTCATGCAGCATCGAATGATGTCGTAAGTTGCACTCCTTGCAACCTTGCTTGGAGCGGCACATCCTCACGTTGTGTCTGCCGAGACAATTATAACAAAGTCTCTTGTCCACGGCTACCTTCTTCCTGTCTGCGTTCCCAAGTCCGCGAAACTTAGGGCACATCACCACAAAATGCTCTGCTCCGCACAGATCGCAAGGGTATCGACCAGATGATGTATTCGTTGAGCTGCCTGATTGAGCGGACGTCGGGTGAGCAGCGGCGGAGGCCTGATGAGCAGTCGTTTTCTTGAGAGGCGCCTTGTTTGCGTGAGCTGTCGGAGGGCAAGCCGTTTCGACACGTTCTAGCGCGCGGATGCGCGACGTCAGGAAGACCTCGAGTTGTTCGAATTTCGGATAATCCTGCGACGATCCGAGTGAAGTCTCCCACGCCTCCCTAGTTGAGCGGTCAAGGTTGCGAGAAATGTGGTGCACCAAAATGCATTCCCACATATTCTCGTCTACGCCGAGTGAGCGCAGCGCGGTGTTCGCCTCCGTCACCGTGGTGAGTAGCTTGTTCAACCCCGAGGCGCTCTTGTTAGCCAAGGGAGTTACACTGAACATGGAGTCCAGATGAGATTGTACATGAAGTCTCTTGTTTTCATACCTGGCGGTGAGTACCTTCCAGGACGGCTCCAGAGACGCAGGAGTGAGTGCGAAACTCGCAATGAGATGCGCAGGAGTCCCCTCGAGACATCCCCGAAGATAGTGGAGACGCTCGACATCCGAGAGCGAGGGGCGGTCCAAAATCATACTCTTAAAGAGCTCGGAAAAAGCCGGCCATTCGGCGTACTCACCCCCGAATTTTGGGAGCTTGATGTTCGGCAAGCGTGCCTGAGATGGAGTCTCCTGTTGATGACCGGACGTTGAGATCTCAGCGTCCTTCATGAGCTCGGCTCGTAGCTTCGCCGCTGCACACTTGAAGCTGGAATATGTGCGGCACGTCTGCATATGGATTGAGTTTGTGAAATATTCATGTTTGAGATGAACCGTCGAACACGAGGCCTCGAGATGTCTGTGTTCCACAATGAACTCCGCGTGTACCGAGTCCATCTGCTCGGACAATGCGGACAGCTGTGTGAGTGAGCAGTCCTGAGATGACTCGGGAAGAGTTCCCGCCAACTCGATGAGCAGCTTTGTGCGTCCAAGCTGCGTGAGCATTTTGAGCTGGATCTCGGCGTTCAGCTTCGATGGTGATGAGCTGCGCGGTGACCTTGAATTACCTCCCTCCTCCCCGCCTGGTACGGTCAGAGTTGGAGTTGGCGCGGTCGAACGCGTGGATGGCGGATCAGGCTGAGCCGTCGCCGTCGCCTTATCCTCCGAATCGGTGAGCTCGTCCTTCATGTTTTGAGGAAAAACGCAAAAATCTGCGAGAAATCCGTTCTCAATGCGACGCGCGAAACCGATGAGCAGTCACAGAGGTTTTTTTTTCCAAACGAGAACCGAACGACGCGTTAGCAAACGCGCCAAAATCTCTATCGCGGATGAGCACAACACGTATGAGATGAGAAGTCAATTAATTTTCGGCGAACGAACGAGAAACACGCTCGAAGAACACACGAAAAATAATTCTCTGTCGCGCAGGAACACGTGGCTCTTGCACGATGAGCAATGTAACGCGCGACACCGATGAACAGTCACTGAGTTTTTCCACACGAACGAGAACCGAACGACGCGGTAGTAAACGCGCGAAAATCTCTATCGCGGATGAGCACAAAATGTATGAGATGAGAAGTCAATTAATTTTCGGCGAACGAACGAGAAACACGCTCGAGGAACACACGAAAAATAATTCTCTGTCGCGCAGGAACACGTGGCTCTTGCACGATGAGCAATGTAACGCGCGACACCGATGAACAGTCACTGAGTTTTTTCCACACGAACGAGAACCGAACGACGCGGTAGTAAACGCGCGAAAATCTCTATCGCGGATGAGCACAAAATGTATGAGATGAGAAGTCAATTAATTTTCGGCGAACGAACGAGAAACACGCTCGAAGAACACACGAAAAATAATTCTCTGTCGAGCAGGAACACGTGGCTCTTGCACGATGAGCAATGTAACGCGCGACACCGATGAGCAGTCACTGAGTTTTTTCCACACGAACGAGAACCAAACGACGCGGTAGTAAACGCGCGAAAATCTCTATCCAGGATGAGCACAACACGTATGAGATGAGAAGTCAATTATCACTGTGTGCACAACAGAGACGATGCTCGAACACACTATACAATGCTGAGAAGTCCGTTGAGCTCAACCTAGACACCGACGCTCGTGCGAGGCAGCGAAGCGCGATCGACACACACGAAGGATAATTCGCGCGCGAGCGTAGCGTTGCGCGATCCCAGCACACGCGGTCGATGTAGAGTCCGAGAGTCAGCTGCGTCTCGCGCTCGAGACGCGAAACGCGATCCACGGCACACGAGTCGATGTGAGACGCGAACACGATTCTCGGCACACGCGGGTGCGAGAGAGAGAAGACGATGAGAAGTCTGAGTGAGACTGTGCGTGCGAGCGAGCCACGAACACACTGCACAGCGCGCACTGTTGAGCTGCCTCGAGAGTCACTGTACACTGTCACAGAAACACTGTAGCCGGGATGTTCCACTATCCGGCTCGAAGGACCAAATGTTTGAGAAATCGTTTGAGTGGTTTCTCGGATGGTGGAACGGGTGATAAAAATAAAGTTTCCTCTACACAGGTTTTCATAACAGTAATCTCGTATATTCTTCAAAACAAAAACACTTGAGAACGCAAGGTGGCGATGAGTTGACCGTTGAGCGTTAGAGATACCGAACCGATTATATTAATAGATTCGCGATTATTTGAGCGTTGAGAATGTCCCGAAATGAATCGATCAGTTGTTATTGAGCTGTCGACTCGATGAGACACACGATAAATGAGAATTTCGAGGTGAGAAGACTGTAAAAGTAAGTGAGTAACACGGAGCGAAGTGAGCGTTGCGCGATCCGGAAACGGAAGACCCAAATCGGCCATTGCCACGTGGCAGCATGTCGCGCGCGCGGTGCGCGAAGCGCATGCGTCGGCAGTAGATATTAAGTCGCCGCGAGGTGCTGCCGAGCAGCGGTCACTCAAGCAATTCGCGTGTTTGGAGGGGGATTCTCCAACAAGGGCCGTCGTCCTATTTGTACATAAAATATATACAGCTGGGAATCCCTGTAATATTACAATTTATATTTAATCGATATCATGTCATATATGTTAATGATAATTGAATTCAATTTTTTTACTCACTCGACCCATCCTTCTTATGAGGATCGTGTACAATTGCATCGCGCGCGGCCTGTCAGGCGTCACCTAGAAATAAAGAAATGGCGACAATAATGATGCTTCACTAGGTGCTAAATATTTCATTTGTCACCATAATTTCATAATCGAACAGTACTTTATGACAATTAAATAAAATTATCTTACATCGAACGTGCCATCCATGTATACCTCAGACGCCGAAGCCAATCGCTCGAGCATACGGTCGCCCGCAAAAATCAACGCACATTCTTCGGGGTTTTCAGGATTAAAAACTTTGCCACGATAAAAATCACGGCACGGCAGAAAGTTGTCGAGCGTTTCTCCCAGCGCCCCGATGGTTTCCGGGATCGGGGGCCGAATTCGCTCCCGTTCCCGGCGAACCGTCGATTTGCAGGCCTCCAACCCCATCCGGTTGCCTGCCTCGCGGTATCTAACAATAATAAATAAGAATAAACCGAAATTGGATTATTCAATTGAAAAGAATTAATTACATGATATTTATTCAAAAATAGCTCAATTTACAGGCCCGACGAGGTATTCAAGATTTCCTGTGGATCGAGCATCGTATCCCTTGCGAGACGGCGAATTTCCGCACGGAGATTGCAGTCTTCCGTGATATCGACATTTTGCACATCCTCGTGCTCGCCTTCTATGACGATTTCGTCGTCGTCCTCGATAGATAATATCACTGGGCAACCCTTGCTTCGGCATCGGTATACGTTGTCATAGCGTTTGTCGCGATGATATACGTAATTATCGTAGGCGTAAATTGTATTGCCACGCTGTCCTTCGATTTCTTGCATCTCGGTATTCTCTTGACAGTTGTCACCAAGGCCCGGAACTTAGTATAGGAAACGTCATGGCAATGGCAGTGGCGCTCGAAAATCTAAGCTGCGTTCAATTTTTTTCGGAACTTCGAAATATTTTAGATTCGAAATATCTTAGATTCGAAATATTTCGAAGTTCCGAAAAAAATTGAACGCAGCTTCGAGCGCCACTGCCATTGCCATGACGTTTCCTATACTAAGTTCCGGGCCTTGGTGACAACTGTCAAGAGAATACCGAGATGCAAGAAATCGAAGGACAGCGTGGCAATACAATTTACGCCTACGATAATTACGTATATCATCGCGACAAACGCTATGACAACGTATACCGATGCCGAAGCAAGGGTTGCCCAGTGATATTATCTATCGAGGACGACAACGAAATCGTCATAGAAGGCGAGCACGAGGATGTGCAAAATGTCGATATCACGGAAGACTGCAATCTCCGTGCGGAAATTCGCCGTCTCGCAAGGGATACGATGCTCGATCCACAGGAAATCTTGAATACCTCGTCGGGCCTGTAAATTGAGCTATTTTTGAATAAATATCATGTAATTAATTCTTTTCAATTGAATAATCCAATTTCGGTTTATTCTTATTTATTATTGTTAGATACCGCGAGGCAGGCAACCGGATGGGGTTGGAGGCCTGCAAATCGACGGTTCGCCGGGAACGGGAGCGAATTCGGCCCCCGATCCCGGAAACCATCGGGGCGCTGGGAGAAACGCTCGACAACTTTCTGCCGTGCCGTGATTTTTATCGTGGCAAAGTTTTTAATCCTGAAAACCCCGAAGAATGTGCGTTGATTTTTGCGGGCGACCGTATGCTCGAGCGATTGGCTTCGGCGTCTGAGGTATACATGGATGGCACGTTCGATGTAAGATAATTTTATTTAATTGTCATAAAGTACTGTTCGATTATGAAATTATGGTGACAAATGAAATATTTAGCACCTAGTGAAGCATCATTATTGTCGCCATTTCTTTATTTCTAGGTGACGCCTGACAGGCCGCGCGCGATGCAATTGTACACGATCCTCATAAGAAGGATGGGTCGAGTGAGTAAAAAAATTGAATTCAATTATCATTAACATATATGACATGATATCGATTAAATATAAATTGTAATATTACAGGGATTCCCAGCTGTATATATTTTATGTACAAATAGGACGACGGCCCTATACACCGCAATTTTTATACGCCTATTGGAGTTGGCACCAGGATTTCGAAATCTTCGGGCCGTTGTAACGGATTACGAGGCCGCATCGATTTCAGCTATTAGAAGAGTATTCCCGCACGTGTCGATTCGCGGGTGCTGGTTTCACTTCTGCCGAGTATGTGTATACTTCATCTGCGCATCTACCTATTTATTTTAACATTGATTAACATTCATTTTCATTTCAGGCTGTAACTAGGAAGTGGAAGTCGCTGGGGTTGACCGCGATGCGACAACAAGAGGTACTGTATCTCACGTGGTCGCTGCCTTTGGCACCAGCGGCACGGATGATTGAGGGCATCGCGGTCCTGCAGAATCTCTCAGACGTCCACGCCAACCAGCATCCGCGTATTTTGCAGTTTATGCACTATTTGAGGTCGCAGTGGTTGCGGCTCGCGGATATAGTCTCGGTGTACGATTCACCAATCCGGACCAACAATATCGCGGAGGCGTTTCACCGGCATATTAAGAAGAAGCTGGGCGGGGTTCACCCCAAGATTTTTGTTTTTCTCGGTAAGTTTTTGGCGTAATTATCATGTCAATATAATTTATTGAGTTGCTTAATTCCACCTCAGACAAACTGGGACTGCTTATCGGCGACGAAGATGCGAAGTGGATCAGGGTGGAAACTGCCGTTGATCCACTTCAGCATCAACGCGAGGCCTGGTTGGCCCACGACCGAATGCGACGTGCTGCTCAGGAGCAGCTTTCGAGCGGGAGGTACGCGAAAAGTTACAGCACATACATGTTCGTCAAGGTTCATGAATTTTATTTATCGTTTCAGATTAACGATGGAGGAGTTTATGCGGGTGGCGTTAAAGCCGCAGCAAGCGGCGGCGCTAGCCCTGGCGGCCGCTAATCGAGCTGGTCAGTACAATAAGCATTATAATAAACCTTATTAATTAATTATAATAATAATTGTAAAAATTTCATTTTCAGATGGCCATGACGATGTCCCGGAAGTTCCGGGTTTGGTGGATTTGCAAGATCCCGAGGGCGTACGGCCGTTAGGTAATAAACCATGGGAGCAAAGATTTACTCCGAAAAAACATATGTGTCCAGTATTCCGGGTACGCATTTTTGTGTTTATTTCTTTGTGCTTTCAGATGTTGAAATGGCGCCGGTAAATCGGCGTGTGAGAGATGTGGGAGGACGGCAAAACGTGGAGCGCGGTCGTCGACGATTGCGTCGAGCCCAATGAGGAAGGCGGAGGGCGGGAGTGCCGCGAGAACCTGGTGAGAATTAACCGTCGATTCCTTTTTCCGGCCAATATAATATATTTTCTATTCTTGAGTAGCTGGCCCACCCGCACCACGACCGGATCCCGTTGCAGTGGTAAGGGCAGTACCAGATGCGGCCCCTCCAACACCACCTGGAGACGCGCTCATCGAGAACGCCGATCCGGTTGTGGCGTTGGAACCTCCCCCCAACATGCCATTACTCGACGAGGTTGCACCAGAATCGCCGAACGTCGTCGACGAAATTATTGTCATTGAAGGAGAAGGTGACTTCATCATACGATGTCATGATATGCCGTATCAATAACACCTATAAGTTTTATTTAAGATGATGTGTCATACGTCGTCTGTCTCTGTCAGGTTGTCATAAGTGCGAGTGAGAAGCTGAATTCTCCCAAAGTGTTATTCTCCGCCACGGTTAATTTCTTAAATAAAAGGCGAAAAGTACTGACTGCAGACTTCTTAGACGCCGTCGGTACTTCTCGTGTTTTGCCCAAAACATCAATTGTGGCCAAGAACAACGCTTTACAGTTTTTGTTGCCGACAAGCACTTACACATCACCTTAACTTCATTCGATTCAATGTCATGTTTCCGATTGCAGCGAACTTCGATCTTAATTTCGGTGTCGGTGCCGATATACTTGTCCCCGATGACGAAAACGAGCCCAACGTGTTTAACGCCGAGGAATGTATGTACTTTACATAATACTTACATTATAATACCTATTATTATAACGAGCCATACTTTTATTATCAGGGAATATTAATTACAATTTCCATCCTGTTCCCGCCGGAATTCAAATGCCGGATCTCGTGGAGGATGATCGGCGATACGACCATTTGTGCTGCGTATGTTTTGACCGCCAGAGTAATTGCATTACGGAGCCATGCAAGGATCTGTGTGTCTGCGCAACGTGCGCGAATGGGATCATTCGAGCGGCGCGTGAATATGATAATGGTAATAACGATGCGTTTGGTCGCATAAGCTGCCCAATGTGTAATATACCAGCCACGGGATTTACACGTGTTTTCATGCGAACTGAGTGAGAGGTGAGTATTGTTTCTTTTACACATTCTACTATAATATTATTATATTTCTAATAAGTATTCTGTAATTCTAAATTATTCACAGAACCGTTATTGCGAGGCCACGGAGTGAGAATCGGAGTCTTCACTTCACCCCATGTGACATCAGTGAGAAAGCGACTGCGGATAAACGGGAAGCCGATAGACGACAAGAAATTTCTGAAATACTTCTTGAATGTGTACAACTCTGAAAAATGTACACTGTTAAAAAAATGTGTTGTAAATTTACAACACATGTGTATAAAGTTTTTTTTTACCAAAACCGTTTATGAAATTTCAACTGCGACGTTGAATTTTACAACACTGGTATATCAAATTTATCTTTACTATATTGCAAGATCGTCGCAGTTGAAATTTCATAAATGGTTTTGGTAAAACAACTTCATACACATGTGTTGTAAATTTCGAATGGGCTAGAAAACAATTTAAAGAAATATATAATTATTACTCGGGCCTTATTTTTCCGACATATTATGTTATCAGACATCGTTGGTTATTGGTTTTCGCCAAAGAAAATGTTCTACAAACACTTTGTCAAAAAATCTTATTTGTAAATAAGATAAACATTGGATTAGTAATTTTCAACTTTTGTGCAATCAATTTGTTTTTTTTTCTCTCAACAGTTTACTATTATACTACATGTATAAGAATATTCATAAATCGTGTTTGAAAATTCAAAGCTGTCCCTGGCAAGATGTGTCACCGACTTTTTAACCAGTGTTTTAACCGGTCTCGATTAGACCCTGTTTCACCTAGTTTAACTGATCTTTTAACCAAATTTGTTGTTTTTTAAGCGATTTTTAGTGGTGAATTAACCGATTGTAACCGACATTTTAACCGAATTTTTTAAAAATCAATTTTGTTTGGCGCATTCAACTGATTTTAACTGACAATTTAACCGATCGTCACGTTTTTAATCGGTTAAAATGTCGGTTAAACCCGGTGAAACAAGAAGCTAATCGAGACTTATCTTTGCTCGGTTAAAAAGTCGGTTAACTTCGGTTATTTTCGATTAACACGTCGGTGACACAGCTTGCCAGGGGTGTGTTGTAAATTTACTATCCGTATAATAAAATAATGGGTTATTCGGCAATTTACAACACAATGTATATTAATTCTCATTTACTACACAAAGTTTGTGAATTTAATATATACTTGAATAGTAATTTTCAATATTCGTGTTGTAAATTTACTATACCTATACTAAAATTATCCCCACGTGTTGTAATTTTATTACACCGATACTAAAATTACCACCGTGTGCTGTAAATTTACTATACGTATAGTAAAATTACGGGTTATTTGGAAATTTGCAATACAATGGATATTAATTCTTATTTACTGCACAAAGTTTGTGAATTTAATATACACTTGAATAGTAATTTCCAATATTTGTGTTGTAAGTTTCATTTCTTTTTAAGTGTACGAGAATACAACGGAGACATGCCTCTGTATTTTGAGTATCTCACGCTACTCATGTTCGATTTATTGCTGGAGTCACCGATCGATGAACATCGTGCAAAATCCTGTCTGCGTAAGAATAACCAGCCTCAGTCTCGATCACACGACTTTGCTGGGAAATACTTTGCAAGCGACAGCGTATCAAAAATCGGGCATTTTTAAGAATTTTTCGCTTGTGCGTTCCATTTTCATACTTAACAATTTCATTGTCACATTAAACCCTTGTTGCGTAACAATTTCTTTGCTGTCTGCGCAATTGTAATTAAAAATACAACGAAGATGTTATTTTGTACCCATTGGGGCACTAATAAAATACCTGTTGGTTCGGTGATTTCTTCCCTCCTTAGTCCCTTTAAAATTGTAATGAGCGCTGGATACCTCGCTCACTTGACACTCTCAACTCGTTCTTTGTTCTGCGAATCGCCGAAAACGCCTTGACGAAGGCTGTGACAGTTGGTAAAGCTCTTATACATGATACATGCTCTTATACATGAATATGTGCAAGAGAGACAGAACTAATATTGCTATTGCAAATTTCTCTGCTTTATAGTTGTTCTTTAAGAGACAAGACGAGAACGATGGACTGCAGAATTGTTAGCCGCAGTTTGCAGTTCTCGTTTTCTATCCCGGAGATTAACGGATTTTGATATTAACAGAAATTAAAATTTCACAAAAAAGTTTAATATTTTATAGACCTTATACTCTATAATCATTCAGTCATGAAAGTGTTTAAAATATATTTAATAGGGAATGTCCATTCCGGGTGGGCAATCGTCTGGTACGCAGTCGACCCTGTGGGCAGTCGTCTGGTACGCAGTCGATCCTGTGGGCAGTCGTCTGGTACACAGTCGACCCCGTCGGTAGTCGTCTGGTACGCAGTCGACCCCGTTGACAGTCGTCCGATACGCAGTCGACCTCGTTGGCAGTCGTCTTGTACGCAGTCGACCGCGTTGGCAGTCGTCTTGTACGCAGTCGACCCCGTCGGCAGTTTGAATTATGCGCTGCTGTCGGTGCGCAGAAGTCTTGACAGACTTCGTAGCAGTCGACACTGTAAGCAGTCGATCTCGTAACCAGTTGTACTGTTGACAGTCGACCGTATGCAGTCGACTCTGTTTGTAGTCGTTTGGTTGGCAGTTAGCTCTGACCCCCGTTGGCAGTCGTCTTGTGCGCAGTCGACCCCGTCGGCAGTTTGAATTATGCGCTGCTGTCGGTGCGCAGAAGTCTTGACAGACTTCGTAGCAGTCGACACTGTAAGCAGTCGATCTCGTAAGCAGTCGACTCGGTGGATGGCTGGTTTCGTATGCAGTCGTACTGTTGACAGTCGACCGTATACAGTCGACTCTGTTTGCAGTCGTTTGGTTGGCAGTAAGCCCTGACCCTGAATGAGTGGCCTAGATCGGAATGTTGCGTCGATTAATGTCTTCGTTACCTCTCTCATTTCTGTTGCTACAAAGTTTTCATCGAAGAGGATAACATGCTCCGCATTGTTGGCATCGGTAACCATTCGTACCGAAAGTCGACCAGCGACATATTCGAGGTTCCTTTCGTGAACCGGATCCGTAAGCCGCTCAACAAACTGTTGCAAATTTTGCGGGCATGGGGGGTACCGTTTCCTCTTGCACTCTTTCATATATTTTCGCATGCTTTGGAACGGTACGTAACCTGCGGCTTCTTCATGG
The DNA here is from genome assembly GCA_963970395.1 of Ephialtes manifestator. Lineage (NCBI taxonomy): Eukaryota > Metazoa > Arthropoda > Insecta > Hymenoptera > Ichneumonidae > Ephialtes > Ephialtes manifestator. The sequence continues at coordinate 8,650,947 of OZ019973.1, forward strand.
CTACATGAAATGGAAAATGATAGTCATGATACACTTTTTACATAATTGTATCCAATTGGTAATCGAACTTGTAGACTGTGAGTAACCTAAACTTTTCAGTCAATTACTTTAAAGTCACGTACATAAGAATCGTTTAATTCACTCGATGCGATAATGGACGATTTCCGTCGTTTTCATACTTTGTGAAGTAAAATTTTGTACAATACTTGTTGGAAAAACTTTTTCATAAGAGAAAAAGTTTTACCGTACTTGTATCGTAATGCCATAAAAACTTAAGGTTCTGGTTCTATGATTACGAAGAACGCATAGCAATAAAAAAACTTGTAGGTATAAGTACATAAGTTCGCTAAATTGTCAAATATCAAAATTAAATACAAAGGTAGAATTTAATATAAAAAATTCACAAGTAATCTACGTGTCTTCATTTCAATCGATTTTTATTGCTTTAATTCTATCGCTTTTTATTTTTTCACTTTAGCGATGTGAAGAATATTTGACTTTGAGTAATATAACTTACACTAGTGCTAAGGCATCGTAGAGATCCTTCAATCTGTACCAGTGAACAGCTAATGCATCAGCCAAGGCTTGTTTGAAACTGGCTATAAGCTCGATCTTCTCATCGGGCAGGCAGAATTCCGAATGGGAGTTCAGATCGTGAATTACGCCATTCATCAGTTTTGCGGTGCCTCTGCAAATTGTTTGTTTTGCACATCGCAAATAACTGTCAAATAAAATATAAATGGGAGCTTTAGTTCATTCGTTTACTTCAATTATTTTACATCATTCGCAAGATGAAACATGTAGTTATAACCATGTCGAATGGTTCATTGGGCTGGACCATGGCCATATCAGAAGTAACGTAGAAGTACTTTTGACATCACGACCGTTGGCAGGGGGCCGACTCTACACCTCCCAAGTCAGCACAAAGATAGGTGTACACAAAAAGTCGGTACAGAATAACTGTACACGCAGGCAACTCAACACGAAATAACTAGATACCGAAAACTAAATACCACTGGCTTTACACAACAATGAATCGATACAAAAGGTATGCACCTTACAACTGAACACGCACACAGCTCTACACCAAGTTTGTCTACACCGATATCTAGACACCTCACAACTGTAAAAAATATAAACTAACAAGCTTTACACGGTGATATATCGCCACTAAAAACTCGACGCGAAGAAAATTAGACACCGAAAACTCGTCACGATGAAAGTTTGGGATGCCGAAAACGCGACTTGACGAAAATTCGACACCGGAAACTCGACACGACGAAAAGTAGGCACGGATAACTTAACAAGTCACAAGACACGACGAAAATTCGGCACCAAAAACTCGACACGACGCAAAGTTGGCACCGAAAAATCGACACATCAAAAGTTCGAGACACCGAAAACTCGACACGAAGATAATTCGGCACCGAAAATTCGACAAGTCGACAGTTCGGAACACCAAAAATCGACATGACGAAAATTCGGCAGCGAAAACTCGACACGACGAAATGTCGGCACCGAAAATTCTACACATTGAAAGTTCGAGATACCGAAAACTCGACACGACGATAATTCGGCACCGAAAACTCGACACCAAGAAAATTCGGCACCGAAAACTCGACACGACGCAAAGTCGGCACCAAAAACTCGACACGACGAAAATTCGGTATCGAAAACTCGATACGACCAAAAGGTGGTACTGAAACCTCGAGATAACATAACCACTGAATAATAGAGTTTTTTCAAAGATTGTTGATTTAGATTTTCCAGTTCTTGCTGCGAATATAAAGCAAATTAATTTTATTCTGTTGTGCCTTGTGCAAATGTACATCTACGAGGTGACGTGATATCACTGATAGCGAAAAATCATTAGAAATTCGGCTTATTGTTATTACGGTTATTGACGATCGCCGGCACTTAAATACCAACGGTCGTCGTGTATGGACCGAAATCAATAGCAATAAAAAAAATACAGATTTTTTTTCATCAACAGATTAATAATTTTTTTTTTCACTTTTGGAATTAAAAGCCCACACATAGTATATCTTGACCCACCAACGGCATATGAACATAAAAATGTTTAACGTTGCCCTTTTTAAAATCAAATGTGCATCAATAACAGCACTTTATATATTTTTAAGCGACAGTGCATTTTTCTTCCTGAAATAAAAATATGTAATTGTACAATTTTACAATTCTCAATAGCGTATAATAGATTTCAGATTGTTTATATTTTTCTTTCCTTTTCAACTACGTTCGAATTTAGAACAATGCGCCGTGGAACATAATTTGAAATTAAATGAACTTACATATAAGTGCAGTTTCACAGGTATCAAATGATTGTCTTGTTCAAGATGATTATATACTTCCCATTTTTCTACGTGGTTTGCCCTCTTCCTTGTTAATTATAAACATTAACTTAAGTTAAAAAATGAACCGGTAAATCAAAAAGTTCGCGAGTGTACGCAATATGAGGATTTCTGAGGTAAGTGATTTTTCTTTAGTTATTAATTGATTTAGTAGTAATGTTTTATAAAGATGTTTTTTTAAACTACCATTTAAGTCTGTGGTATTTCATTAATATTTCATCTATGTCCGGGATATTGACTCGAGGGCCGCAGGGTGTTCTATCGACGTAACAACATTCATAATATCGTTAATGCGTAAAATAAGTAGTAGGAGTAACTCGGTTTAATTTATTCTATTTCTGCACACAATTATCACAATTATCATGTAATTGAGACCCTTTTTCCTTTGGCTACAGAGGCCACAGCGACTAAGCTAGTGTGAAAGTAGAAGACAATTGTCATAAAACACGTCGAGCAGCTGCATAAACTATATTAATTATTTAAGGTTTCCCCAACTTAAGTGAGTGGATGCTTAGCGATTTGATTTCCATTTTCTGTTTTGGACTTATCATTTTAATTTTTTAAAGTCGAGTATAATATTAAATCAATGTTGTTAAAATGATTACCAAAACTGATGATCAATTTTCCATTGACAATTCACGAATGCCATTTACAAATTGCCAATAGATGCGGATCGTCTAATTTTCAAGCTGCATTGTTTGCAGCCATAACTTGAATGAGTGACCGCTTAGCGGTGCAGCGACTGCCCCATCAATCAGTGAGCGGCGGCCAGCCTTTCTCAGAAGAATATACGGTGCTCTGTACCGGTAGCTAAGTCGGTTGCGGAAATTAGGTTAGCTTATTGAAGTCCGGATAGGTAGTGATAGGAGGATACATAAATAATTGTATTCTTTATTTTTATCACATTTCTTCATCTTCCATTATTCAAAACAAATGCAAAAATAAGTTCGTATTTTTATTTGAACGAATACTGGGAACAGATTCAAATGAAGAAAGAGTTCGAAACATTTGAATTTTTTTTTTTCTAAAATTTCAACCAGAATACAATAAATACGCAAGCTTTAACCATCGAAAGTGATTTTTCATCGCCACTACATTAACAATCGGGATTACAAATGTCAAAAACAAAATGAAAAAGCATTACAAACAGGATACGGATGTAATCAAACAAACGATTGAATGCTGGCACTAAACTTTGTGACAATTTTGTACGCGCAACAAAACTCAATAGAATAAGAATCCTATCGCATCGCTCATCGACGGAACTCCGGCTGGCTTTGGCTCTGCTGTTGATTTGTGTTTCGCCATTTGTTCGACAGCCCCACCGTTTGAAGTGCTGACTGGATACATAATTCAGTGAAGATAAGTACATAGTGCAGGTCGATAAATTTCGCTAAGCTTTATTTTTTTTTATACATTTAAAGCAAGCATCAAAAGTTGAACCTTGCCTGTTGCTTCCTCATTATTTTGAACATCTTACAAACCTTCCTCTACGAGGAACCGGTGAATATCGTTCCTTGTAGAGGTTCATTTGGAAAAAGTTAAAAATAATAACTAAGCAATATGTAGGGTTTTACTTTATGTCCTTATTTTCTCTTACACATTGCGGAAAAAAACCAACGGCTGTTCTCGCACGTGAAATAATAGTACATTACAATACGAGTGCGGTAAAACTTTTTCTCACGTTGAAAAAGAGGTTTTCTGTCGAGTATCGTACATTTTATTTTGCAAGGTGCGAAAATGGGATTTGACGCACACGAAGCGTGCGTGAAACCGCGTTCCTCGCACCGAATGTATTAAAGATATTGTCGATTGTTTTCATTCATGGCTGCATAAAAAAAAACACGTTTCAATAAATTTTTATTCCTTTTTTTCAATTATTGAAATAATTTCATTTCTGGGAATGGAAGAATTTATAAATTTAAAACCTTCTATGATATATGAGTTGAACAAAAGATTATCGGACAATAAATTACTTTTCCTTAATTTACGACGACTACTTGATCTATATTTTACGATCCTTCAGTAATTTATTTTTGTCATTTGAATAATTATTGAAATAAAAGTTAGCCCATCTTTAAAATTTTCTGTATTTTACGTTTATTTGCACACGAGTTGGCAAGCCGTATGTTGTACATTTTCCATCAGAAGATAACGTACAAATAGTATTTCATTTATGCTCTGATTCAATCGTCGAGGAATTCCATTTATGCATTCCCTGCTGCAAAAAGGTCTGTCCTCCTTGATGGCCATTTTGCCGTTGAGTAAACTCTTCGTAGTTAAGGCTCTTCATTACTGTGAACTCGCGCACATATATTAGCTAAAATACAACGTAATTACATTTGAAAATGCGTCTGAAAAAAACATAATTAGAAAATTGGCTGTATATGTAAATCCGCGCGAACATGACAAATATTGAAAATAACGCGACGAAGATGTTTATATTTTATACTAGGATTGTATTGTGACTCGCGCGCTGCGCGCGCTTGCAATCGCCCTCTACCCAAGGGTGCCCCCCGTAGGGTGCCCCCTCCCCTCCCCCTCCCCTTTCCCCTCCCCCTCCCCCCCCCCCTTCCGCCAAGCCCTGAGCCCGAATTATTCTAAGTCCCTCGATTCTTGACACGGCGGCGGCGGCGGCGGCGGCGGCGAGATCTTTTTATAATATAGAGAGATATATTGAAGGATGCTTGCGAAATTTATACTAGTGAAATATCTGAGACGTATCGAAAATGTACTTAAGGGGATGCTGGAGTAGATTTTTTACCGGCTTTGGTCGGTAACAAGGTTCGGTTTCGTACTTTATAAATTACAGTTTTAATATATTACATATATGTTTTAAATTGCACAGGGCTATAATATCAACATAAGCCCATTTGCGTTCACTCGAATTTCGGGTGAAAACGCTTGACAAATAAAGGAAATCATAAATTTATAAACCTACCGAAAAACAATCTGGCCGCTCATACACCGCTGTCAACACCACCTATTTCGTACTATATAAACATTTATAGGAATGACATTCGAAAAACGAGAGTGGACGCAAGTTTTATGAGGTTCTCCGAATTTGTTAAGATCGTTGGACTGGCGATAGCACAAAAGATACGCGCGAATAATGAAAATGTACGTTTACGTTGTCTCTTCGCTTGTGACAGGAGATTAGAGTCGGTCAAGAAGAGCGCAGATGCAGTTTTCCGATGGAATTGCGTAAACATAGTTTACATTTTACGTGCGTTTCTTTTGTGCTATCGCCAGTCTCACGACCTTGACAAATTCAGAGAACCTCATAGACTTTGCGTCCACTCTCGTTTTTCGAATGTGATTCCTATAAATTTTTATATAGTACGAAATAGGTGGTGTTAATTTAGTTAGTTGTAAATTTACAATTTTCTTTATTTTTCGAGCGTTTTCACCCGAAATTCGAGTGGACGCAGATATGCTTATGTTGATATTTTAATATATGTATCGGTCACGACACTATCAAATTGTTGATATTGTAATCCTGTGCAATTTGAAACATGTTTGTAATATATTTAAACCGTATTTTGTAAAGTTCGAAACCGTCTCTTTTTACCGACCAAAGCCGGTAAAAAAATCTACTCCAGCATCCCCTTAAGGCGACCGAGTTACCTAAAAAAAGTTAAAGGAAAAAAAACTGAACGATACTCTTCTTTTTAAAAACAATACATTTAAATCTCAGTAAGTATATAAGGAGCATAATAATTCTGCATTTTTTAAAGGCATATAGTTTTCATGAGCGGTGCGAGGTTAAAAGTAAAAATGTTCACTTGTCGTAGCTTTAATACCAAACCGGTGAACCAATTTCAGTGTCTGATGTCTCATTTTATCTGACCAAGAGTGCATTCTGGATTGAATATAGCGATTTTAGATAGTGGAATTTAGATTTACTGTAACCAATTGTTTAGTAAGTTTTTGATAGAGAAGGATTTATTAACACATTTAAAATCATAGTTTTATAATAAAGTCTTGCAATACAAATTTCTATATTCAATCCAGAATGTACTCATCGACAGATAAAATAAGACATCGTACACTTAAATTTGTTCACCGGTTTGGTCAGAAATCCACGCCAAGTGATTTTTTTTACTTTTTAACTCACACCATTCTGGTCCACTGTATGTCTTTACAAAATTGCAGAATTGTAATGCCTGATATGTATTTAATGAGGTTGTAATGTAAGATTTTTTAAGAGAAGTGTAACATCTTCAGAATTTCTTTTCTTATGACTTTTTTTAAGTGACTGGGTCCCCTTAAGATGTATTTATAGTATGTGGTATGCAGCTCATAGGCAATTCTCATAATATGTTATATTTCACTACTACTTCAGAATGCTTTCCGTACATTTATCTCGTTTTTCACCCAGAATTAGTGGGTTGCACTGAAAATATAGAAGGTAAAAGATAATATTTTTAAAAATTGTTGTGTACACAATTCAAAAGAATATGTTCAAAATACAGAGAAAAATCGGCGGTGGTAAAATATAATATTGTGATTCCGTCAATTCTGCTTAAATACGATTTCCAGACTGTCGATTACACTTTAGAATCGAACCACACATCGATGTGAATTCTGTAAAATTTTAAGCAAAATCGGTTATATTGCATTGGACGAACAATGAGGCCCATTTGCTAAAGAAGTTTTATTCTGTTATAATTTTTTAAGTTTTCCTGCATGCAATAATTCATTTAATACTTTCCCTTTTTACTATTTTTTCTCATCCAATAATAGACCTAGTATTGTCTATAATACTGATAGTATATTGTGATACTAGTGCGGAAAAACTTTCTCTCTGATCTCGGCGGAGATCATCACTAGTAACGTGAAGGAAAAACAACTCACCAAAAATTTTCCATCCACTGTATAAATTTATAATTATAGGCCGACGACACGGAGTCTAAGACGGACACGACGTCCTCCAACCCTCTGAATGAAATGGGTAATCTCCACCGCAGAATATCTATCGCCAGCTTCACGATGTCTGTATAACGAGATAGAAAATTAAGTTTGAACACTAGAGAAAAAATAGTTATTTGTATGGCTGAGGCGTTTGAAAATCGATAATTTTTAATTCAACATTTTATTTCCAAATCAAATTAATTTAACGTTCATATTATGTACTTACCCCTGCGAGCTTCATTGATGATATCAATCGGAAAGAAGACGGAGTTTTCGGCCAGCTCTCTAACATGTTGCCAGAAGAGATAAGAAACTTTCAACTGCAGATCAATCTCGTGACTATGAGTCCCCTGCTGCTGAAGATAACCATTTTCCCCGATAAAAACATTAGCTGGACAACCTGTTTCAATTTTGCTCACGCATCGATAATATTTGTGAGCGGCAAATGCATATCGAGCATCTAGATGATACGGCTCTTCTCCGAGGAAATAAACCCAACTTAAATAATATCCTGACAGCCGCTCCATCTATTAATTCAATCGCAGTAAAAATATTAATTATGAATTTTAATAATAATTAACAGATTAGAGGTTAACATTTTATTGTAATGAACTTTTTTTTTCTAGTGTTTATTCGCTAAATTCGCATTATTTCAACAAGCCCACAAAGTGGGACTACCCAAATCGCTTTTTCATTATTTTATACCTTTGATAAAGTTTTCTCTATCAGAGAGCCAAATTTATCGGTATACCTTCTCGCATCTGGTGGCTTCGCAAACGGTCTAAAATAATGAGGAGGCAATTCAATAGATTTAACATAATTAAATCACTTATCGTGTTGAACGTTCTTGGAATAATATTTGGCCGCCTCCTTGGACTATGCGGTCTCATTTTAACCAATACCCTTTTTACTTACTTAAAAAATGTCAACAACTTCGTCTCGTGAAAAACAATAGAATTCCGATCCACAGAACTGCTCGTTTTCCATAACATATTAATGTGTTGGTTGTGCAAAATGATTCAATTGTTTTTCAAACGAAACGTGTACCCGCTGACATTTTGAAGATGAAAAAAGTTTTTAATTGTAAAAGTGACCGACTACAACTCAAGAAGAGAGAAATTTTCGTCCAGAGACGTCCAACCCGATTAGTGATTTAAAAAAAATTGAATCTTGTAAATGACCTCAATATTTATCGGTTTTTTTTTTAGAAAAGTGCACTTCTCGCAAGCCAAAGATTGCGAAAACCGCACGTTCTCGATGTCGTACATAGACGTCTCGTTCAACACTCGACAGAAAAACTTTTTTTTCTCCCTCGTGTTGAAATAGACTATCATATATGTTGTTTGGAGCGGTTAAAAGTTTACTTTTAAGAAAATCACAATGCTCATCGAGTATCATTCGCCTTTTGATAATTACGAAAAGTATATGCGTCAGCTATGTTATTCGATCGATCAGCATCTATATTTTTTTTAAAGTTCCTTTTGGAACCACCCTAATGTTGATCTATTTGGCTTCCTGATAGATGAAGCTTTATCAAAGGTATAAAATAATGAGAAAATAATTTACATGGTTTGTCTTCACATGCGTGTTTGAAAAATGCATCCTTTTTACCGAATAATGAATTTTGTCAAGTTCCCCGATTAAAAGAAAAATGATCTTTTGTTGTTTCATATCTAAAAATTTTGAAACAAACAAAATTATAGACAACAGTAGACGATTCGTCTAAATAGTTCAGTATGTAATTGCAATGCTTCAGAATTTTTGTTTCTCAGAGACTATGAAATGAAAAATACCATCGGAGAGACTTTGCAAATTAAATATGTAATTAAAGAGACTTTGTAAATGGAATATATAATCAGAGAGATTTTGCAAATCAAATTTGTCATCGGAGAGACTTTGCAAATGATATTTATCATTGGAGAGACTTTGCAAATGATATTTGTCATTGGAGAGACTGCAAATAATATTTGTCATCAGTGAGACTTTGCCAATTGAATATATCATCGGAGAGACTTTGCAAATGGAATATGTCATTAATGAAACTTGGCGAAAGGCAAAATATATTAAAAACATTGTATGCACAGAAAGCGACTTTGAAGAGATTGTATTAATAAAAAAAGTGTTTGGCAGAAACTTTACGGATACAAAGTCGTGCGGCACAGCGCGTTATTATCATGGCGACACGATGCTCGGACGCCGCACGCTTTTATGCACGTCGCGCAAACATAGTACATAGCACGCTTCTGCGGTATAAATGAATAAAGGTCAGATATTTTTCTTAGGTAGTATACGTTTTAATTGTTCGCAATAATGTTGTCATTGGTTTCGGAATTGATAGTTAAAATTTTAAGCACTTACAGTTTCCTAGATATCGTAATGAATATGGTTGTTTCCTTTGTATGCTTTCTATTTATTCGATGTCGCACCGTACATACTGCCAATGAAACAGTATTCGTTACACCGATGCTTTTCACTGAAATGTATTCTTCGAGGCTTATAGTAAAAAGCGTGATAGTCGCGCTGCCGTGAGGGGCAAGCGCATGCTCATCGGCAACAGGCTACGCGGCATTGGTCGACGCCACCTTCCCCCACTGCGGCGAGAAGATAGCAAACGCGCCTCGTTGTTCATTCCAGTGAAGACGTTGGACAGTGCACATCAGCAGTAAAATCTAACGAATTTCAAGTATACTGAGAAATCAATCATATTGACTAAAGAGCAATTACAAAGCAACATCGAGAGCATAAATGAACCATCGAGGAAACTGTAAGTACTTTGAATTTCAGTTATTTCTTTTACAACCATTATCTCGTGAACAGACGTGAGAGACAGTGCTGCGCGAGGTGCGTCCCGATTTATTCGAAATACAAAGATGTCCTCTTATCACACAAATTTCGCTCGAGTGGCTGAGGATACATCTACCGGGGATATAGTGCTCGGTTTTCCGGAATTTCTTTTGCAGAAAGACAAATTAAAGCCGTGACACTTTAAATGTTTTTGACTAATTCATTTCTGTTAACGCATCAGTTTATTTAGAATATTATCAGATTATTATCACTTATTTTAAAATCATTATTCTATTGAAATTTCGACGGGTTTTTGATTCCGTAGTTTTTTTAAATCTTTGTTATTTTTTAGATTAATTTATTTGGTTGAATCTAGGTAATTTATCGACGAATAATTTCCTCATTTTTCGAAATAATAACAAAGTTTCCAACGGTTAATATCAAATAATTTTCTCAATGATCATAGCATTTAAAAAATTGCAACGCTTAATATAATTTTTAATCCCGTGTCATTTTGTTCAATTTTTTTGGAAGAACTTCATCGTATTTTATTCTGACATTTGCTTTTTTATTGAATTTACTTGTTCCATTTTTCCTTAATGCTAATATTATCAAGGAAAAAAAGTTGTCATAATGAAATACATTTTTTTTTGTTTCAACCATATATTTCCATGGCACGGTAAAAAAAATCTACTTGAAATTGAATGTACTTTTACTGGAAGTTGTTATGCACAAACTAGTATATTAAATTTAATATACAAGTGTACTGTAAAATTAATGCATGGTACAGCACATTCAAAATTTACTGTAATTTTACAGTAAAAGTAGTTGGATTTTAATAATTTGCTTTACTTTTACTGGAAAAGTACATGGATTTTATACCACAATTGTATACTAAATCTCGATTACGAGTGTATGCATAAAAACTTCCAGTCTTTTCTATCAGTGCGGCATCGAACCGAGAGAATTATCAAAGAAATTGTGCTATGGATACACCGGCACGCGGTGGTGCTGCGCGTGGCGCGTACCGGCTTCGCCGCAACACAGAGGTGACCGCTGCGCCGCGCGAAAGTCGCTCGAGTAGCTGAATCTATAGCTATATCTAGAGACGTCGTGTTTTGGTTTTTCGAATTTGCCCTTTCAGGAAGGAAATTGTATACTGCGTTTGTGTTTTTCATCAGATGATTCCTTTCAACGCTTACTTTTATTTTTCAGATCATTATCAGATTGTTATTACGCATTTTGAAACTGTATTCTATTTAAATCTCAATGTTTTTTTTAAATTGAATACTGCTGTTAAAAGTCTGAATTATTTTTCAGAATAAATATTTTTTTCAATCTGTTAATAGTAACATGTATTATAAATTTAAATTTTAGTGTCTTTGGTATTTTATTTTCCAACAAATTTATCGTGTCTTATTCTGAAAAATGGTCTTTAATAGGATTAATTTTTCTAATTTTCTCCAATGCTGTAAATGTTTTCAATAATATGTTGCCAGATTTTGTTTATATTTTAGGAGTTTTAAGTTATTGAAAGTACCGAAGATTACATATTTTTCTATTATTTCTTAGGTGTGTATAATTTTCTATTCGCAAAGTTGCTGCGATATACTTTCTTTATTAATATAATCATTTCGAAGTCATTTTCTGTTTATACAATGGTTTCAATATATGTTGCCTTTTGCTAAGTTTCAGCAGTGACATATTCCTTTTGCAAAGTCAACCAACAATATATTTTATGTTCAAAGTCTCTCCAATAACATATTCGATTTGCAAAGTCTCTCCAATGACACATTTTATTTGCAAAGTCTCTCGGATGACATATTTCATTTGAAAAGTCTCTTCGATGATATATTTCATTTGCAAACTCTCCAATGACATATTCATTTTACAAAATTTAATATGTGATTCCAAAGTCTCCCTGATGATATTTTTCATTGGCTCAGTCTCTCCGGAACAAAAATTCTGAAGCATTGCAATCGTATCTTGAACGAGTTAGATGAATCGCCCCTTCAATTATCTATAAGGCATTCCACCTGGTTTCGACCTGGGTCTGATCCTTGACTCTTCTGATCCAAATCGCAATTTTTTATATGATTGACATAATTCTAAAAAGCACATTTATTTTATTTATTACATTTTTTTTTGCATTTCTAATTATCTATGATTAGTTTAGACAACTTATCAAAAGACATAATTTAAAAACCTGAAAAAAATCTAAAAAACCTTTTTTAGAAAATATTTTTTTTTAGATATCAAATCAAAGTGGGCTGAGCATTCCATCTGTTTTTTTTCGGTCTTTAAAAAAAAATTGAAAAATTAGAAAAAATTAATAATTCCACGATTCGCAACAGCTAGAAAATATTCGTATGCACCACATGGCGGTTAAATTTTTTAAAGGTTTTCGCCCATGTTTATACTTTTTTCAGATTGAAAAATTTGTGGTTTGATAATTTGTTTAAACAAAACGAGGTCGAATACCTTGTATATATTGTTAAAAAAGGATGCAAAGTAGAACCTTGCACATTGCTTCCTCATTATTTTTCGCTTCTTACAAAGCTACCTCTATGAGGAAGTATGTTATTCAATTTTTGGCTTCCTCATAGAGGAAGCTTTGTAAAACGCGAAAAATAATAAGGAAGCTATGTGCAAGGTTCTACTTTGCATCCTTGTTTTAATTAGATAAATATACATGTTGTGGATACGCTTTTTCTATTTCGTTATTACGTTATTTCGTGATTATTAGAGCGTTTTCGAAAGTGAATGTGATAATGTATATTTTTTAAAATAATTCAACATTCCATAAAATCAAAAATTTCATACCGTTTGTCACTAAATTATACATATATAATGGCTGAATATTGTTTCATTTATATACAAAATTTGAGCTCGCTATCTTACGTTTTGCAAAAGTTACAATAGAGCGATAATGTCAATTTTTTGAAAAATTCAAAACATCATAAAATTTTAACAGTTCAACCGATCTTAACCAAATTCAATAGCGATCACCGGCGTATGAAAGCTCACATTCATACCAATTTTAAGATCAATATCTCGAAAATTGAAAGAGTTATCGCGTAAACAGACATTTTACAAAAAATTTAAAAACGCGTAATAATTTAACGATGAAGTGGATTTTAACAAAAATCTGTATGAACGATGAGGCTTGATCCCTCTATGTATGGTCCAAATTTCAGCTTGATATCTCAAGGCATTCCCAAGTTATAAAGGTTTATATTTTTCGATCGTGTAACACACACACACACACGCACACACGCACACACGCACGCACGCACGCACGCACGCACGCACGCACGCACGCACGCACGCACGCACGCACGTACGCACGCACACACACAGACACAGACACAGACACAGACACAGACACAGACACAGACACACACACACAGACACACACACACAGACACACACACAGACACACACACACAGACACACACACAGACACACACACACAGACACACACACACAGACACACACACACAGACACACACACACACACACACACACACACACACACACACACACACACACACACACACACACACACACACACACACACACACACACACACACACAGACACACACACAGACACACACACACAGACACACACACACAGACACACACACACAGACACACACACCGACACACACACACAGACACACACACACACACACACACACACACACACACACACACACACACACACACACACACACACACACACACACACACACACACACACACACACACACACACACACACACACACACACACACACACCCACACGCACACCCACCCACCCGCCCGCACGCACACCCACCCACCCGCCCGCACACACACACACACACACACACACGCACACACACACACACACACACACACACACACACACACACACACACACACACACACACACACACACACGCACACGCACACGCAC